>JAJLTN010000537.1:0-45346 GCA_030568215.1 Lipomyces kockii | reverse complement strand
GTGAAACTTTGGGTACATGGAGAACAAATGCCCGCGCGATCGGACAGTGATCTCAAGCCGTGAATGTTGCGAACGAAAATCTGGCTGCTGTGATAACAAGTGAGTAGCGCAGCATTTTGTCGGCTCACACGTGTTGATTTCGGCTGCCTTCTTCCAAAGACGGCGGAGATTGTCACTCCAGAGTTGTCGCTCTTGAAGGATTGTGCGCATGCCCTTCTGCCATCCAAATTTAGCATGTCCCTCTGGGTAGCATATATCTTGAATGTAGCGCTGACCGTTTAGCTCGAAGTATCCCGGCTTGATTTTCATCTTTTTGTCATTCAGAGTAAGCTTCCTGATAACCAGTGCTTCAGGAGGAAGCGCCTGGTGATTGCTGCTCTGGTCGAAGCAAAACAAACCTATGCACACGGGGTGTGATTTTTCGAAGATTTCCAAGGCCCTTCCAAGCTGTTGTACCATGTCATCGGAAATCCAGAATCCGTCACGATTCTTCCCAGGCTCAATGATCTCACGAGCGTATTGGCCATCGAATTGGAGGGAGCCATGGCATGCGGAGCAAAAGTCGGAGACCATCAATCCCAAGCCTTGACTTTTTTTTTTATGATGGACTCGCCATTTTCCGTCCACGTGATGGTAACGTCGTCGTTGCTATTGAAATAGCATTCGTCGTGTGTCACAAGCACAATTTCTTTCTCACCGTCTTGAAGGTCAGGCATGAGAACTTCAGAACAATCCTCCCCACCATATTCTCTCATCTTTGTCCTGTAATTCATCATAGTCGTTGCCCAAGATTTGCGGTATTCGACAACGTCAGGACACTCATGGCCATCATAATAGATGTCCTTCGTGTGACCCTTTAAGGTGAAACCTCACAGCTGCAAATATCGCGTAATGGTAGTCAATGAAATAGTGTCTTTAATTATTGAGCCGGTGACTTCAGGATAGACAACTTGTTCGTAATATGCCCTAAGCTTTGTTGCAGACCGTGCGTTTGGAGGAAGGGATCGAAAGTATGAGAGACACTGTTCACGAAAATCCTCATCGTCTAATGCTGACGCCCATTTAGTGTGCTTGCCACGCTTGCTGAGAGGAGGCAAAGACTCAGTATGTTCATAAAGCCTGGCCCACCCTCTGATAACTCGCGCCATGTACACTCCCTTGTCAAAACTGTAAAAGGCCGCGTCAATGGAGGCTTTCATTTTTCCCTTTCCTCTGAGCTGGTCGCTAAAGTAGCGCTTGAGCACCATAAGCTGCAAGGCCTCGTCTCCTGGCATCTTCTTTTTGTTCTGAAGGCGAATCTCAATTCTCTGCAATAAAGCACGAACATCTACAGGAGTCTCAGGGGCATGATTTAATTTAATTTTTGAGCTCATTGCAATTAGAGGGTAATCTCACCCAAGGGTCTTACCTGTTGATTCATCGCACTCCTCAGAGACCGTCGCCGTATCTCCGTATGCGTTATGGTCTACATTTTCTTCTTCTTCGGTCCCACGCGACTCACTGTCACTCTCCCGCTCCTCCTGTTTTCGGTCTTCTTCAACTCCGATTGACAAACGCGGTCGTGACAGCGCTTCCGGGACCGACTCCGATTCAGTGCTTGACGCCCCAGTCCTCCACACGTCGCACGGACCGCACCCCATCCACGCTGTCCCAACATCCTCCCGAAGCAATGCTTTTCCTGTTGTCGTCCGCGGTCGTGATCTCCTGAGCGTCGGAGTTGCGCAGTAACCGCGCCGCTTGAGGGCGTGGCGGTGGCATCTTCACCGCCGCAGCATTCACGGCCTCCCGCAGACGGCTCTCGACGCCCCTGAGAAGACGGGAATAAAAAGGGATGTGAACGGGCAGGTTCCTGCTGCGACGCAGTCCCATTTTCACTCGAGTTCAGCTTGTACTGGGTCTCGGTGGCATTACGTCAGCTCTTTGAAAATAACCCCATTAGCAAAGACCACTCGAACGGTAGACGAATTTATCGCCTTTGGCCAGCTAAATCAATAGTTAGGAACACCAGCCCATCTCGACAACCTTGCTTTCGCTTCCGTACGTACTTCTTTCAGTGTATCCCTCGTGCACGATGCTAGGGCGATTGGACACTCCATTCCCAACATCTTGCTCATCCGTTTAGTTAATTCACCCGGTCATCGCACCAGTGCTGAACAGCTTTTTCCAGCACACTGTTCTTGCATGGCTATTTGGGGCGTCCTCAGCCAATCCGAGTAAGTAGAGTTTGCACATCAGATGAATGTCAGTCGCACTAAAAGGGAACTGGGGTTATCTGTTCGCCACGTGTTTGCTTGTAGCCTAGCTCCCAACGGACGCAGATCAGGAAGTATAATCGAACTACCCGGTCGGTTGCCATCGGTTTGGCCGGAGAACGGAATCGCCTACTTGACAAGCAAAGAAGAGACGTCGAAGTGCTGCAACTGATTCCCATTATTCAAGTGACCGCGAGCGAGAAGAAGTCGTAAATGTTTACCTTTGCTGGCAATAAACGCGTCAGACGCGTGAATGACGCGCTACGTCATTTGTATGCCCCAGGAGGATAACCCTACCCCCACATTTTACATGACGAGTTGTGTTGGATAGAATTCTAGCATCTAGCGAACTGAAAATTCTAACAAATCATTAATCTCTAATACTATACGATCTATGTCCTTCGAGGATATATCACAACAATGCAGTTACGGAAATACACGACCTAATAAATCCAGCCAACTTCGGTACAACAATAAACAACTCGCAAATCCAAATGACCAAACAAATCAATCAACCATCAAAATCACCTTTTATCCGCAAAATGACTTCGCTGCTGCGCGCTAATAGGCGACAGGAATCCGTCGTCTCCCGCTCCGCTCATATGCGCACTGGGACCAGCGTACAGAGCATTCGGCTCCTCCGGTCGTTCGACTGGTGACCACCCGGCGACTGCGCCGCCAACGATAGACGGCACCATTGCCAGTGCGCCGATGGAACTCCCTCGGCTTCGTGGAACGGGGACTGATAATGAAAACGCTGAATTCGAACGTCTGTCCAATGGGGAAAGGGACATAGAGTTGCTTCTCGCTTCCTTCCATTGCTTATACATGGCCGCCGGCTTAAATTTGAGTTCGTTGATACGACCACCGCGAACGCGTTTGAGAAATAATAGTTCTCGTCGGACTTGTTCGATCGCGGGGTTCCATTCGTATACCGGTGACTTATAGCCGATAACTGTTCCACCAGGAGACCGTAACTCGAGATCTTCCTGGTATTTTCCACCATCGACGGCAGCCAAAGCGGATTTCCGTTTGAATGGCCACAAGAAGAGCACGACGAATACTAACTTGCCCCAGAGATACCGGAATATTAGGCCAAAAGGCTTGTAAATCGCGTAGGCGACACTATCTGGAACGCATAGTCGTAGAAACACACCCATCGGAATTGATATGAATCCAACGACAACAGAAACAGCCCACTCGACTCCGTTGAGTCTGACGATGGAAAACGCATTGCCGCCGACGAACATGATGATGACCTGTCCGCCGCACATGATACAGGCGATCAGCATGAAGAAATAGTTCCGCGAGATGCCTTCGAAAATGTTGAGTTTGTTGTCGAGACGGCGGTTGACGAACATGTTGAAGAACTGCATCCACACAAACGCATTGAAGACTAGGGAGTCAAGCTGCTGGAGACCTCGAGCGTCATCTGCTGAATATCCCCAGATCTTCGGACCGGCAAAGTGCAGGACGAAGGTCGCGCTGAGCTGATACACTGCCTGCCCGACCATCATTTTCCACATTGTAACTGTGATCAAGCCTTCTGACTTCTTTGACGGCGCCCGGTCGAGGAGCGAGCGAGTCGGTGGATCGGTGGCTAGGGCGAGAGCAGCGAAAGTGTCCATGATCAAGTTCACCCAGAGAAGCTGGACAGCGGTCATGACAGATTGACCTTCTGATGACTGGACAGCTGACACGAAAGTGAGAACAACCGCGGCGATGTTGACCGTGACTTGGAACTACTCGAGTTAGTTTGAGTGCAGAAATAAATCAATATCGGGAATTACCTGCAAAAACTTCTTAACCGCATCATTAACCGCACGACCCCACAACAGAGCCTTGACAATACTGGAGAAATTATCGTCCATGAGAATGATATCAGACGCTTCTTTCGCAACCTCTGTACCGGCAATACCCATAGAGAATCCGACATCAGCCATAGTTAGCGCGGGAGCATCGTTCGTACCGTCACCCGTAACAGCGACAGTCTCGCCCATGCGCTTGAGCCTTTGCACGAGCAATCGCTTATCCTGCGGACTGGACCTCGCAAGAACTTGCAGTTTCGGAATCATAGCATCACGTTCCTTGGAATTCATTGTTCTGAATGCTGGTCCAGTCATCACAACACCACCTGTGTAGATTCCGCAGTCAGTAGCGATTGCTTTGGCAGTGACGACGTTGTCGCCAGTAACCATCCGAACAACGACTCCAGCGCGCTGGCAGTCCTTGACAGCGTCGGTCACTCCTTGGCGAAGAGGATCCATGATACCGACGAGGCCGACCCATCGCATGTCTTCAAATACGTCAGCAAACTCCTTGGCCTGCGCAACGTCTTCCTCGTCGACATCGATGCCCTGTGGCGGCCACGCGACAAAGTCCCGGTACGCCATGCCAATAGTACGGAGTGACTTTTCAGCATACAAATTGATGAGTTCCTCGATATATGACTTCCGCTCCGGTGTTAGTTCCCCGTACGAAACACCCCATTCGTCCAAGACAATCGGATTCTTCTCATCAACAGCGACGTCCTCGCTGGTAACAACAGAACTCCTTGCTTGCGCCAAAACGATCTCACTAGCACCTTTGACGAATAACCGATACTTCACGCCGCCACTCCCATCGGGCAACGTGATAACAACACCCATACATTTCTTGCCGGAATCAAACGGAAATAACTGCGCGATGTTCATGTTGGACCGTTCAGACTCTAGCGGTCCCATGCCAAGATTGTTACGCGCGAAGTTGAGCAACGCGGTCTCCGTCTTCGAACCAACAAAGACTTCGGCGGAGGATTCGTCTTCGAAGGCCGTGGTGTTGGCGTAAATACTCTGGAGTAGAAGTTGCTTTACACCGGGTGGCAAGCGGTGTCCGATTTTGTTGATTGGGATGACGTCGGGTGCCGATTTCTTGGTATAGATAGATCCCTCAATACTGCCTTTGTCCGCGTTGGCGGCGAAGTGAGTGTCGATTCCGACAGTGCCTTCAACAACAGTCATTTTATTCTGAGTAAGGGTACCGGTCTTATCAGAGCAAATAGTGGTAGCGTTTCCCATAGTTTCGCAAGACTTGAGTACACGTACAAGGTTGTTGTCTTTCAACATTCGTTTTGTTGCAAATGCCAGTGCGAGCGTGACGGCAAGTGGAAGGCCCTCAGGGACAGCGACGGCGATAAGAGTGACAGAGGTAATGAGGTACTGCATAAACTGCTGGCCCTTCTGAGTCGATGTATCGTGGTTGTTGGGCAACTCCCCGAGGAATCTGAACAATAGGATGAAGAAGAGCAAGACGGAAGCACCACCACCCCACTTGGCAATAACTTCAGCAATGACATTAAGCTTGGATTGCAAAGGCGTGACCTCATTTCCTTCGTCACTTCGAAGATCCATCATGGTCTTGCCGTGCGCGGAATTGGGACCGACAGCGGTGACGAGAAAGGTGCCGAATCCTTCGAGGACTTTGGAACCGGAAAGAATGATGGGGTCGGCTTTCTCCAGTTCTTTGGGATTCCCCGACACGCTGACTTTTTCGAGAGTGGCAACGGCATCTCGACCGGGGACTTTCTTGAGCGAGTTACTTTCACCAGTCGCAGCAGATTCGTCACAACGGACACCGTGACCTTGGATGAAAAGACCATCAACTGGGACCATATCACCAGGCTCGATCAACATGACGTCACCGACAAGGACATCGAAAACAGAAAGACTGATGGTCTTGCCGGACCGGATGACCTTCACTTCACGGTCATCCTTACGTTTGTTCAATTTTGCAAATTGGAGCTCTTTCTGCCAATCGTTGAGCGCGCCGACCGAGACGACAACAACGACGGCAACGAGAATGGCCACACCTTCGACCCTTTAAAGAGTTAGCAAAATCTCACTCATGCACATCAAGTGTCATACCAATCTACTTTCGGCATTGGATTGCCCTGTTTGTCGTACTCTGTCGGCGTGCCAAAGGTCTCGTACATTCCTAGAGCAAAAGTGATGACAGCAGCAATAGACAGCAGAATCAACATCTTGTCAGACAGGGCAATCAACATCAATTTCCAAAGAGGAGTGGAGCTCTTGTCTGGCAGAATGTTCTTGTCATAAACTGTTTCCCGAGCTCTAAAGTCCTCTTCGACAGACAGACCAGACTGCAGATCTGTGTTTAACTTCGTAGCGATACCGTCGATGCCGCCGAGTTCCTGCATGACGTAGAGCGACTGGATCTCGTGGTTTATCAAGCCAAGCTGCTTAGGCGAAACTCCAAATAGCGTGTTGTCAAGCAGACCAGGCTCTTCTTCCTCCAGTGCCAGCTTCAGAGCCTCCACAGGCGCGATGGTGGGCTGCGACGAGACGTCGGACACGGCCGATTTCCGCCGTTGTGACGGTGGACTATCTGGAGAGAGGTGCTCTGTGGGCATAGGCTCCAGTATCGGAGTGGCAGGGAGAGATGGTTGGGCGGGTACCTGGTGATGTTAACGATGAGAATATGGCAAGGAAAGAAAAGTCGAGAACGTACAGACGTATCTATCCGTATGGAAGGTGGTGTCGGCCGAGTCATAGTTTGTTATTTGTACTCTATACACAGTGGGCCGAATGGTAATTTTATAGTAAACAAATCACGGCGCGTTGTCGGCAACGAGGAGAATACGTCTGTCGACAATTGCCATACACAGCAGAACGAATATGTGAACGAATATGTGCAATGCCAGACGAAGGCAGCTTGCTTAATATTGGCGAAAGTGGCACCTGCGAGGCGGAGTAGGCCAGAAAAGGACGGGACCAGGCGCAGCTTATGTCACACACATCCGTGTGGCAGCAATGTGCTCAGCGGCGGACAGCGAGCCCACGCTAAAGGAAGACGAGAACGCGCGGTAATTGACCGGGCAAAGACTCAACTCTGATGGTAGTTGACGCAGACGAGGATGTGTGTGCTGAATAGCGGTGTGTGTGCTGAATAGCGGTGTGTGAGGAAGTCGGGGAAGGACGACGTGAGGCGGCACAGCAGTGATAAATAATAAGTAATTCGGCGCCCACTTGGACTGTGGGCCCCACCCGCAATTGTTTCTACTGCACCTGCTAATGCGCACCATTTAGCTACTATATAATTACGACACACTCTCGGCATAGTCCAGACAGCTTCCCTTGGCTGTAGTTGCGCTGATATCCCACGAACATTAATAGTGTCGTTACACACACACTCAAATGCTCTTCGGGACGTTGCTCAGTCTGGCTAGCGCAGTCGAGCTTAAATGCCCCTGTCTTCTTCCGTCGCGTGCTCGTCCGTATTCGACACTTTCGACACCCACACATTCGCAATCGCCTGCTGGAAAATTGCAGCATCCTGTCCAGCGCAATAGCTCTGGTTTCTGGCGGACAGTAGACACGATATTTTGCTAGACTAAGGTGCCGTTCAATGCGCACAATCCTTACCGCATTCGGCTTGGCAATTGGGGCAGTGCAAATTCCCCTGCATAGTGGCACTGAACTGTGCATTTATGCCTCATAGCTCTAGACAGAGGATCGAGAGAAAATCACAGCTGCCTCAGCCCGGCCGAACGCTTAAACGACAGGTTTGCTGAGATCTTCATATGAACAAGCCTACGAATAAAGCATTGCAGAGCTATCTATGGAGTTAATCGGAATAATGATAGCGCGATTCTTCCCTGACGAATGTAAAACGTGCAAGTAACGGAATGAGATAGATGCAACACCACCGGCCATCCCGGAGGTAGTTTTGCACAGCCACCCTTTGATTAATTCAGTTTACCATTTTACAACGTCAATTAGGGAGTTTCACGTACGGGTCAACTAGTCAACGGTTGTTTACTAAAGAGTACCCGGCCAGGTTGCAGCTCTGGAGCCGCAATCCATCAACTGCGAATTTTCAACTCGTCAGGTGCTACGGACCTTGGATGTCACTCTAGGGTCAGGTGTTTAAATTGCTAGGAGTTGACATCAACCGTTGACTCGCGCGAATCGAGGGGGTTCACGAAAATTGTCTAGGGTTAGGTAATATTTGGTAGGGTTAGGGCTTGTTTTAGTAAACTCTTGACGGTTTGACCGTACGTGAAACTCCCTAATAGCCGAGGTCTCCGAATCTTTATCAAATCCTTTCCATTGTCTCGACGCACGGTCAGTTTCTACACTGCCATCTTTGTTGGCCTTGAGGCCAACCTGAGCGCATCTGTGTCCCGCTCGTTTAAATACAATAACCGTTCTCTTGTCGATCATTCGTTGTCACAATTACAAAGTATCTAGGGACTGCCTCGTTGTCACTTCCGGGTTCATAACGCCTTAGCTTTGCATTTACGGCATTTGTTGCTTTGGTGGTTGTGCGAGAATAGAGTTTAGTGCAGCATTTCATATCGTTGAAAGCGCTCCTGGCTTAGATATAGTAAACTCATTTTGCGGAATGATCAAGGTCGGTTTTCGGTTACTGCATCTGCGGAGGCAGAGGAGATACTCGCAGTTTACTACTGGTGCTTCATTGAACTCTCCGCATTACAATGAGGGGAAGGTACGTTATTCGTGTATTTCACCCCTGGACGTGTCTTGCTGGAACTTATCCTCAGCTTTCTGAGGTTAATAAATATTATCCCGGCGATGACACTCTGTGACGCGATCTGGCTGCCAACTTCTCAACTTCTTGTTATTCACCGCGACGACATCATCTGGCGTCTCCAACAATGCTAACTAGACACCGTCATGTAAGCGAACCATGGTGGAGGACTTCGTTTCTAGAATACGCAGAGATGACATATTACGGCAGTTGCAATATTCGCCAAACGACTCGTCACGGGCTCTTAAGAGACTACAAAGTCTGCGCATGTGCGAATTTGGGCACGTAAATCCGGACGACTCCACTGACGAGGAGCATGGATTCTGCAGACATCCTTCTCAGCTCTGCTCTTGAGCGGGTCAAGAATGCAGAGTATCCACATACATCGACGATCGGCCAGTGACTCAATGTATACTTGAAACCGCAGTCGTCAGCTTCCAGCTGGAAACTGATGGCAAGATATCGAGTTACTGGATGACTTAATGCCACATCCTGGCAATCTCCTATCGTACATATGCATTATAGCGCTATCTTATACGGTTTCTTGCCCTTCTCCTTCACTTTCCCTGATCGCTTCGCAAATTTCGGCTTTGGCCTTGCTTTCATGTTGTAGAATTTCCAGTTCCGCATATCATTATTCTTGAACGGTGTCGTTTTTACAGGTGCTGATTGTGGCCTTTCTGTCTGCTGTTTGAGGATCAATCGCCTCTTCTTGCTCGACTTCTTGCGCTTCGTGGCGGTTGTCGGCGACGGGATATGTATCACGCGCCATGGCATCTGCATTCCGGGCTATCGAGTTGTTAATTTCATTCGAAATTAGGCATGACTGCCAGACTTACCCATGGTATCGTAGATTGTGCAATGATATCTTCGCCACTTATGGCGCAGGATTGTATTCGCTGGATACGTGCTTCGTCCCTGTAGATGCCTGTAAATTGACAATTTCTTATTTTTGCAATTGTACGAACAGATGATACGTACTTGTCGTTGACGAAGTAATACGAATCGGGTCGTTTATTGCTGACAATTAATGGCGCGGCTAGTGCTGATTGCGCAAAGTCAGGCCCTTCTATTGAGCTGTCTTCGATCCTAATGATCTTTGTCGCTGTCGAGAATAAACTGAATTCAAATTCGTCTAAATGTGCGATTAGACAGGAATCTCGTGTAAACATAACCTAACAATACCGTACCGCCAGGTGTGTCCGCGTCCGTAGCAATGGTGGCTTGATCCTCTTCGAACTCAAGAATGAGATTAGAGTAAGGCCGCTCATCCCCTGCTGCTGAGTTCTCTTTTATTTCGCCGGTAGATTTTTCTGCTTCTGAATCGAATAGTCCTGCTCGTGAAACACTATAGCAACAGTCAGCGCATTTGTACGAGATTGCAGTAGAATGTTAAGAGGACCGACATGACAGTGTTTCCAGAATTGGGTGGCCGTGCCAGTCTATCTTTTGCCATTTTGAACCGCTGAGAATGCAGAGGTAAATTCAATCTGCTCTTAGTTTTGGTGCGTAGCTGTATCCCAAATGAATTTTGGCAGACGGCCCCTCCCAACCACCGGCATCGCTCAGCGCCATGATCTGTAAATTTTAATTATTTCAGACTCCATTACCGAGCTAGCAGTCTAGCAGATGCGATGCATTCCTACAGATCCCGGCATATGATATGGCCAGCACTCACTCAGAGAGTCCTTTTCCGACAATGCGTCTCCCAAAGCGGAATCTAATAGCTGTAATAGGAACAACCGGTGTCGGTAAATCAAAGGTACGCTTACGCCGTCTCCTCATCGTCAGGACACACGACTCGAGATGCTACGAGATGCTAACGAACCGCAAGCTGAGCGTCGCCCTTGCGCGCGTACTCAACGGCGAAGTCATAAACGGAGATTCGATGCAAATGTATCGCGGCCTGGACACTATAACAAACAAACACCCGATTCCCGAGCGACACAGTATTCCACATCATTTACTCGGCCATATAACTGACCGTTCGTCCGAGTACTGTCTCCCGCAATTCGAATGCGAGGCAGCAAAAGTCGTGGATGATATCCATAGAAAGGCAAAAGTCCCCATTCTGGTCGGTGGAACACATTATTATATTCAGTCGTTTTTAATACGAAACATGACTGTCGCGAGTTCGGAGCCGAGAGTTGTGACAGAAGAAGAAGCAAATTTTTTGGACGAATGTGATACTAGCGAATTATTTGCGAAACTGAAGGCGGTTGATCCGCTCATTGCGTCTAAGTTTCATCCACGGGACCGCAGGAAGTTGAGGAGGGCATTGGAGATTTGTTGGACCACGGGTAGGAAAGCGAGTCAGATTTATGCCGAACAGAAACAGCATGGTCAGAACCAGGAGTTCGACATTGCGCGGTACCGGACGCTTGTATTTTGGGTGTGGAGTAAGCCTGAAGCACTGAACCCGAGGCTGCACGCTCGGGTTGATGATATGGTGAGCAAGGGAAACTTGCTGGATGAAGTGCAAGAGATGAGCGAGTTGTATCTCAATCTTGATCCTTTGCCGGATATAGATCGAGGTATATGGCAAGTTATTGGATTCAAAGAATTTCTCCCGTATATTGCGAACGGGAAAGACGAAGATCGTGAGAAGGGATTACAAGATATGAAACGCGCGACGGTGAAGTATGCTACCACACAGGTTCGGTGGATCAGACGGAAATGGCTGGCTGCCGCAGCCGAAGCTGGCAATGACGTTACAACTGTACTGCTAGACGCTTCGGATCTGTCAAAGTGGGATGAGAAGGTTGAGCAACCAGCTACTGAGATCGCGAAAGAGTTCTTGAGCGGACAAGAGATCCATAAGTCACAGCTGGTACCGGATGGCTTAGAAGGCATGGTCCAACCAGCTCAGGAGAAAGACAACAGCGCCAGCCCGGACAACTGGAGACATTTTGCATGCGATATCTGCGTGGATAATGGGGAAAAGTTCGTGTGCGTTGGAGAAGAAAGATGGAAGGTGCACTTGCGAAGTAGGCGGCATCGCCAGACTTTGAAGCATATAAATGAGAGAGCAGCTTTTGAGCGATGGAAAGCCGGGACTAAACTAGATGAGCAATCTAATTGACGTAATTGTAAATATCGTATAACTAGTACATTTGTAATATTTAACATATCAAATATCGCTATCGTACAAGCCCAAGATCTATATACATTACTTTTCTTTCTTTCTGCGACGTTTCGTCGGGGCAGTTGCTACTACACCAGAATCATGTTTTTCTCCAGCCTGTACCCCGGTCTGACCTGTAGTTTTCTGCAATCCATGAAGCTGTGTCTGCTGCGCCTGTGCTTCCCTTTTAGGTAAATCCAGATACTCCTGCTCAATCTCAAACTGCCTCGCATTTGCCAACGCCCGCGCCATCATCTGCTCCTGTACGCGCTCCTTTGCGTTCTCTTCGTCCTCCTGGGTATTCGGATAATACGAATACCCCAAAGTCGGCGCAAACTTTGGCAACTTATCTGCCGCCAAAACAAGCGCTTCCCGCAATCCGCGTATGCCAGCCAACATCCGCGACGAAACAACAGAATACACTGACGGTGCCATGTAAATATTCTCATTAATCACGAAATACGTTGCGAGCGGTACAGCCTCGTTAGGAGAAATTCTGTTTTGCTTGCGAATGATCCACAGTGCGGACGCCGGCTGCGCCATCGCGATCGCGAATTCGACGCCGCGCATAGTCGAGAGTGCTTGCACGACTTCTTGGGGCTGCAGGACTGGTGCGTTGAATTGGGATTGCATTTTGAGTACTTGGTTGTTGCTTGACCGGTCATAGAATGGCGATTGTGCAAAGTATTCCAGGACTGGACCCCCGTTAGTATTTCCGACCGAGTAAATGCATACGATATCAGATATCCGTACCATTATCTGTTCGGAGACCAAAGAGCTGTATCCATTCCGGAGCTCGCCATTGCAGCTCGTCGAGAGCGGGCTGCTCCGACATGTTCTCCAGCCGCTGTCGTTACCAATTTGTGGCCCAGATTTCTCGGATATTTATGAACTTAAAACTTTTGAATTAACCTCCGATTTCTGCGCGCATATTTTGATAATGCCGATCTCATAAACAACATTTGTGTGTCACATAAATCGATAATTCTAGGGTTAGGGCGTCTGGGTTAGGGCCAACCTTATGTTAAGGTTAGGGCTTGCGGTTACTGCCGCCATGTTGAAGCTGCTGATGGCCCCCCGAGAACATCTATATTCTGATTCAGAACTAAACAATTAAAAATAACGGTAACCTAATAACTTTTTATATCTCTCTTGTGCTACCATAGAACATGATCATCCAGTCATTTATTTTATAGATATTATAACTTTAAACCTATAGTCAAACCTACAACCGAATCGCATAACAAAAGGGGGCACCATGCCACCAACCCCAAAACACCACCGTAAACAGTTCACAATAGTTTTACCAATTGTTTAATATTTTAAATTAGTACTTCGGCTTGTCGAGTTGCTTGACGGCTTCGGTGTGCCGCCTATATCGTGCTGGAAGCATCAGGGACATCTCTCGTAGATCCAGCCCCGGAGTAGTCGTCCTAGTCAGAGGTGGAGGCTATGCCAGTGACGCGACTGATAGAAGTGGGATTAGTCGGACCAGAGGTCCCGCGAGCGTCGAATCCGCTCTCATAACCAGATTGCCCGCTTTGGTTCGACTTTCCAATGTCGCCGCTGTCGTCGCGAGATTTACCGCTGGATTGAAGCATGCCAGCACTAGCTGTGGCATCGCTGCCAAGTCCCGCAGCAGCGTTCGCAGACTCCGGAGACCTAGCTGCGTCAGTCCCCGAGACTCGCTGCCCACCGTCTGTAGCTTGTGCTGTTGGCTTACTGGGTGGGTTGGCAATGTCGACATTCTCAGCGGCTTCCTCTCTAGATCGACGAGATATATCAACAGGAACAGTGAACTTCTTTGATGGCGCAGCAGTGCCGATGCTGAAAACCTTGGACTTCCATCTATCGCCCTCAGCTGCCATCTTCTTGAACATGGTAGCCTTCGTGCTGGTATAACCAGTAGGAAGAACAATGTTTTTGAGAATAGTATCATCCCGGGTCATCGCTACATTGACCTTGCCTTCGGACTTGGTGCCCTTAGCCTCCATCTCGCGTTTCTCCTTCTTCTGACGAAGTATCTCCGACTTGGCAGCGTCCAGGTACATCTGGAAAGTGGACGGCTCCTTTTCGACATCTGGGTCTTGTCTCATATCTGCTGCGATGCGCTTCTTGTCGAGGTGGATCTTATACGCAGTTTCATCGAGCTGGTTGAAGGTTTCGAGGATCTGCTTCTGGAGGACACGTTTGAGCCCTGGCTTGGCAACAGCGATGAGCAAAGGTCGGAATATATTGAACAGAAGCCTACAGACCTGTTAGCAAGATTTACAGTCATTATGAAGAAAGCATACTTGTGATTCGACTTCTTCAACTTGACCTCCAAATCCTTGATCTTAACCTCAACGTTATCAACATTGAAGAACGAATTGCGGTCCTTTGAGTCGACAGTGGAAAGATGCATTTTAATGGAAACGCCCTCCCTGCCAAGGAAGAAATCTGCGATACCAGTGTCCCTGATCGAAGGGAAGCCGGCTTTCTTGTGGACATAATAGCACGCATCTGTAAAATCGCACTGGATGCCAGAAACATTGACAATGAACTTGCTGCGCTTCCCTTTCGAGATCGCGTTGCGGCCCCAGCGAATGAACGAGTGGTTCTGGATATCGACGAGGTTCGGGAAAAAATTGGCGGACTCGATGACCAAGTTCTCGACTACAACGTCAAGATCAGGACCTGTGTATTCGATGCGAGGAAGAGGCACGTAGCGCGTCTTCTCGGCGAGCTCGGGTAGGATAACATCTGTGATGTCCTTCGCAAGGTGCTTTTTGAAGACAACTTCGCCCTTCTCGTCAGTGCCGAGGTCGGTGAACAAGGTGGTTATGGAATCGCCGAACTGCTTATTGAGAGAGTCGACTTGAAACTGGTTGAGAAGATAATTGAACTCATACTTGAACTGGTCGCTGTAATCACTGTAACGGTGAGTGAAAATGTCGTTTCCACGGTTGTAGATCTCGTTGAATTCATCATTCGCGGCGTCACTGATGATGTACCCCTGCTGCTTGAGTACCTTTCGAACGTAGGCGTCCAAGTCACGGAACCATCCCTTGAGGACTGGATCATTGTCGGCGTCGACGTAGAGATCATTGAAAGTGTCTAGAAGATCATCCAAAGACGTGTTGTTGGCAAATCGCTCGATCAAGACCTAATCTAATTAGATATGTAACCTCGCACAATACACTCATTTGACACTAGCCTTCAAGTTGTCCTGAGCAAGCTGTAGATGATCGTTCTCGCTGATCTTTTTGACCTTACTCTGAGACCGGTCGGCTGCAGTTCCGACGTGTCCTTTGTAAGTCTCGGCGAGATCGAGAAGGGAGTCGATCGCGTTCTGGTAGTCAGGATGGCCCTGGATCTCGACAACCATTTTCTTAAGACGGAACAAAACTTGATCACGACGCTCCTTGGAGATTTTTTTGTTCAGATAATCTTTAGCCCGGTTGACACGTCGGTCCTTGGCCTCCTTAGCCTTGTTGATCTCTTCCGCATGCTCCTCGCGGGCTTGGCGCAATTGATCGCGATTGAGGTTCTCCTTCTTGAGGGCGCCGCGTGCTTGGTCAAGCTTGCCGTAATCGGGGGCCTGGTGCCAGGTATCTTCGGCAGCTGGCTCGTCGATCTTAGCGATTTGGTCCCCACTGGGTCGAATTTTCTCAGCGGCACTGGTCCCAACATCAGCGGCCATATCGCGAAGCAGAGTGATGCCATCGCTCACTAATTATGTTAACATTAAAGCATATGCAATGCGATTTGAAAACGAACATACACAGTTTTCGGAACTGGCCGTTGGTAATGATCAAAGTCCCAAGATCCCTCAATCCTTTAATAACGTCGTGGTCGTACAAAGTAGCGCTGTCCTTCTCCGCATCACCAGTGCTGGTGGCAGTAAGCCCAGGTTCATGTCCCTCGAAAATGGTCATCTTGGACGAATGCCAAACAAATTCCTGGAAGAGGTCGTCGTAATTCTTTGTTAGGACCAGTATCTTTGCATTTTCGACGACTTTAACGAAGTCCTTGAGTAGGAGGCGGCCCTCTTCGGAGAGCCTTCGGTTCCATGTCGAACCCGCGTTCATAAAATCGGTCGCGAGGAACGAATTGAGCGCGACATCGATCTGATCGTTCGTGGGCATCTTCCCGAGCTTGAAGGCTACAAAGAGTCAGTGATCTGCCATTGTCACAATAACGAATGCGGGCAAGGTAACCTTCGTATATGCCATAGAGCTGGATTTTACGCTCAATGTCATGTTCTCGCCTGCTATAGCTGGTAGGTCTGGCGGTGGCAGGGTTCGTAGCCATTGTGAATTGTTTATAGTCGGCAGTACTGACCTGCGTCCGGAGTGACGACGGACAGCCTTAAATGTTCTAAGCTTAGCCTAAGCAGATGTCAATACGGTGACGTAGGGGAGCGGACACGCGATCGGCAGCATCGACGATCTGGAAGTGCTCGGTTATGAGTGCGGGACGGACGACAAATCCGACGCGGCATAATGACGGCAACTTGGCTCGATCGCACCTCGTCGAGGCAATGGCTATGCCGAGTGATGGACGCGTCGATCACCAAACCTTAACGGCCCTGACCACGAGGCCCATCACGTGCAAATTAGCGATCGACAAGCATTACTGCTTAATTGAATGGAAAGTGTACATTCATTATGGTCCTCCTCCGTCGGCTGGCTGCAATCGTCATTAGGGGCTTTCAAGCAAATAATCAGCGCGACTGATTATCCGACTTTGTACGAGGGTTAGGGCAGAAAATAATCAGCGAGTTTCACCTCTGGGAGGCTCTTTCCCTCCCATCCCCAAGCGAAACGAGGGATCGGTGACGAGTAGCTCCTTTTGGTTGTGTATGATAACGTAATGTATGGGGAACGGGGTCATATGGGGAACCGGGTCACCAAATACCCCACTTTGCGAACTCTATAATTTATAACATGGGATATAATCAACCTTCTAAAAGCGATCAATCTGAAGAAAAGATCCAAAAGGCCATTCAGGCCTTGGAAAAGAATGAATTTCCATCCATTAGAAGTGCTGCCGACCACTTTGAAGTTCCCAAGTCAACTCTCATCCGTCGAATGGCTGGAGCTAAATCGCGTACTCAGTCTGACGAAACCTATCAGATCCTCTCGAAAGCGGAAGAAAAGACGCTAGTACGATGGATTACAGGGTACCCTGCAACACCGGCGTTGTTGAGAGAAATGGCTGAAGAGATTCGTGCTTGACGCGTTCAAGTCGCGTCGCGTCGAAATAACGAACCTACCGATTCTACTCCTATCGGCCACGAATGGCTCTCCGATTCCTAAATCTATATCCAAACTTGAAAGGAACTTACT
Source organism: Lipomyces kockii (assembly GCA_030568215.1). Classification (NCBI taxonomy): domain Eukaryota; kingdom Fungi; phylum Ascomycota; class Lipomycetes; order Lipomycetales; family Lipomycetaceae; genus Lipomyces; species Lipomyces kockii. The sequence continues at coordinate 28,091 of JAJLTN010000537.1, read as the reverse complement.
CACGCCAATTGGAATCTGCACGACATAAAGAAGTAACCTCCGACAAGATTACAGCCTGGTTTGACGCGTTTCAACTACGACTCGAAGAACAGAAGTACGAACTCTGCGATATATACAATATGGATGAGACCGGATTTGCAGTTGGCGACCCTCAATCTACGCGTATAATTGTCGATTCTACTCAGAAATCAAATTGGAAGGTTACTGCAGGGAAGCAAGAGTGGGTAACTGTGTTGGAATGTGTCGACGGAGCCGGCGGCGCCCTACCACCAATGGTTATTTTTAAGGCCCAGAATACCAATTCAGCATGGATTCCGCAAAATACACCTCCCGAATGACGATTCTCAACGAGTACTAGCGGCTGGACATCTAATAGCCATGGTTATGAGTGGTTACGGAAAGTACTTGAGCCAGAGTCACGCAAGAAGTCTAAAAATCGGCAACGGTGACTGATTATGGATGGCCATACTAGCCACATCACGGGCGATATGATTTCGCTATGTATGGATAGTGGTATTGAGTAAAGGAGCTGGTTTGATTCCATTTAGTCCTCGGCGAGTGTTAAATAGCCTTCCACTTCCAGCTCCTAAGCTGCCATGTACTCCTCAAATCTCAACTAATATTCTGGACCTAGACCTCTCCATTCTTAAGAGCTCTCCTCCAGATGGAACAGAACTAAAGCACGCAAATTCGATCTTTAATACAGCTCTGGCAAGCAATGAATCCCCTGCTTCCCAACTCGGCGATATGCGAAGCGAATGACCAGCTGGTCGAAATCAAAATGCTGAACTAACGATTATACGGAAGGAGCTTCAAGAGTGTAGGGAGTTGCTTCAGACCCGTAAGAAACGAACCCAGGGCAAGAGGATCAAATTACAGGGCGAATTTGTGTTTAGTACTGAGGAAGTGTTGAAAATCGTTCGCGAGGCGGAAGAGAAACCTAAGGCAAAACGACCACGTAGGCGGCCACGTAAGCGCCCAATTGAAGAAGTAGATAAAGTAGAAGAAGAGGAAGAAGAGAGAATAGTTCGAGGGAGTCGGAGTTGGATTTGACCAATTGTGTGGCGCGCAGGACAAGGTCAAAGTTAGAAGTTTGAATTTAGTGACCCAGTTCCCCATACGACCCGATGAAGTATTCTTTTTTTTGTTGATTTTTCGTCAGTTACATGTGCACTAAGTCAATTTTCGCTGATTTTAGTAAATATAAGCGTTGAAAATAACATAATCAATTGTAATAAATATTGTTGAGCAATTCCTTGGCTTGATTTGTTGTTGGAGCGTGATGTTAAAAGTATTAGACTGCGGGCTTTGCGGATCTGGAAATTTCAGGTCTATTTCAGGCCAAACTCCCAAAACCTCGCAAAGCTCCAAAGATCACAATCAACCAGAAATGCCGTCGTCCAACTTGACCACACAAACATAAGATTTACTTTCCCAGTCGTTCATTCAAACGAACCGACGGGCAATCCAAACGTCTCTCCTGGTGCAAGCTTATACAGCGTTGCACTCCTACCATAGTCGACACCTTGCATTGCAACCTTGTTTCCCCACCAATTTAATTTAGCCTTCGGAAGCGTCAACCCGCAGAAAATCAAAATCCCTGAGAAGGCCACCCCAGCTGATAACGCGGATGTGAGAATAAAATTGTACTTCGTCCACCATGAAAGATATCGCCTGCGGATAAAGAACATAAAAATGAAAGAGAGATACATTCCAGGGGTGTAATAAGTAAGGTTGTAAGTGCTACCAAACCGTGTGAAACCTGTCATGATAAGAACGGGATGAACATATTTCATCTGACGAGGGAAAACCCGACGAAGGATGTAGAATGGGAGCGCAGCGACCGCACCAATGAGGAAGGAGTACTTCAGCACTGGATACAATTGGTTAAAAGTTCGCACGGGACCGACAACGCCAAACAGCAAGCTCGTAGAGTACAACGAATGCGGCCACGAGCAGACAAATTTGCTTGCCTGGGTCGGCGAGCACAAGTCGGATACTGAATCCATCAAGAACTGAATGGCTCCAATTGTAACGAAGGTTTGAACGAATGTCGCACTACATTGCGCCCTGAACACAGCTCGTGGCGGCAATTTTGCATAGTGGGCCATCTTCTGGTCGGATATATACCCTTCCGCCTGTTCGTCTGTATTGTATCCATACACACGGCACAACATGTTCGCAACACCATTGTTTGGGATCATATACCCGGCTATGAGGGTCGAAAGGCTACTCGTGGACAGCTGGTATCCGGTCACAGAATAAATCAATGCCGAAGGTACCATAATCACTGCACTGACAAGTATGATAACGATCATGCCCCACACTGGCGCGTTGGTCGGATACACGACAAAGGCGACGATCCCGAATGCGACAGAAATCAGAAAGATAGCGATGAACCACCAGTCGGGAACCTCTGGATACACAGACATCATCCGGGACATGGGATCTTTGTAAAACTCATAGTTGGAGGACTTTCTTTTTGTGAGTCCTTTCCAAAACCCACGGACAGCCTCTGAGAGTGTCTTCCAGTCGTTCAAGAGTATGTATGCGAACGCAAGCGTATATATTGCGAATCCGGCCCCAGTATACACAAGGTTTCCCATCGAGATATATGGAGGTGAGTAGAGCTTGTATTCGGCCTCATTAAGGCTGGAGTCCGTATTCACAATCTTGGTAAGGTTATATAGCTTTGCTTCATGGTCATACACATTGGCGGTGTTAATCGGCAAATATCCGGTCCATAGGTAGTTCTTCCAGTACATTCCAAGAATCATTAATGCAGCAATAACAGTGCCGATGTATCGATTGACTGTCGAGAAGAATGGTACGATCAATGGATAAGAATAGCCCATGACCGACCAATCGAATGTCGAGATAGGGTTGAAGCCAAGGCCCAGATACGAACCAGTGACAATCGCGAGGACTGTGTTCTTAGGTGCGATCCAGGTCATCCAATTAAAGACGCTGACTGCTTGGAACAAGAATGACGGCACAAAGAAGTACAGGAAAGACACCCCAGACACAATGAAAAAGAACTTATATTTGGTGATTGTCCACCCATGAACAGGCCGCTTGTCTTCTGGCTTCAAGAGCGCGCGATTGAGCGCCAGTGTGGGAAGAACCGTAGGCCAGACTGCCTGTGAGTAGTTAATAACCGACCAATCAAATGTAGTCCACGGATTGAATCCCACCTTCGTTGGATATATACAGCATCTCCGCAGCATTCCAGCAAGTCCAAATCCGAAGAATTGTGTTGAAAAGTTCATCAGAAACATGAAGCCGAAACTGACCCATTTTTGACCAAAGAACATAGGAAGCTTCATTGTCACTATGTAGCCCATGAAGTTAGAGCTACCAGCAGCAACGTTAACCATGAGAGTCGCCAACATCTGCTCCTTGTAATTCCATGGTCCTGGATTGAGTGAGTGTCGCACGCCGCGGAATGTGAAGCCCCAGTCTGGAAGAGTATACTGCAAGAATTTTCCACAAGGATAAAGCAAGATTTGGAAGACAGCAGACTGAAGAGATAAAGATGGCTGACGAAGAGAAAAGAATTCATTGATAAATGAACCGCAGCCAACCCACAGCAATCCGAGAAGGTAAGCTCTGATAGTTTCGACAGGCATTGTCGGATCGTCCGTGGGGTCGCATATGGCACGAACCTCAGGGTACGGCGAATGATACTTCATGAGTGTTGCTTCAAGCTTCATGTCCAACTCGTAGGTCTCCTCATCCATTTGTGATGCCTCCTGGCCTTGTAATAAGAGCTTTATCTTCTTCATCGTCTCCCCGGGGAAGTTAATGTCGTCCTCATGATACTCAATAGCCTCTCGGAGAATCAAGAGCGCTTCTTCCATTGTCATACTCGGCAGATTCTCAAGTATAAACTCTGCAGCTGGGCCGCTGATCACGTCCTCGACATCCTTTCCGGCGATAGCGAGACGTTCGGCAACGCGAATCCTTTCATCGTCTGAAATGGTCGTCACCGTCACGCCATACGCCTTCTTCTCGAAGCCGTCTGCGCCCGAATCTCTTTCATCACTCCTAACTACCACCCCATCCCTTTTCTCATAGAAATCAGTCATTCTATATCTGGTAAGTACTCGTCGACAATACTACTAGAGCTTGGTAAGTACCTTAAGTCTCAATCGAACTGCCGATGTTCACTGGAGGCAGAAACTTCTCCAAGGCTTGAGTGTATCTAGTCTAGAGCTCCCTTCCGGGGGCCCTCGTGGATACTTATTTAGTAGCAGCCATCCCGTCAGTGAATAATGGTGAGCTATACCGTTGTCCCAGAAAAGACTAGCGTGAGTGATTTGTGGGCCGTCCCGGAGGAGGTGTATACAAGAGATAAGAAAGTGCGCGGAACGTCTACTACAGCTATTCGTACTAAATGGAAATGAAAGCAACAGTACCTGCTAATAACAAACTGCATATCTGCAAGCTGTGTTCGGCCGAACCATTGCATGAGTACCTTGAAATTTGGGTTGCGCACGTATCGATGTAAACTTTCACGTGAGGCCGACGACATATGGCCGAAGCGAAGAGCCAGCGCCACTAACTTATCGATAACGCAAGATGCGCGGACAGACGCACGGTAATCCGACTTTGCGGCCGTGCGCAAATCGTTCAGTCACATAAATGCACTCTCGATATCAACCCGCCACTTTGAAGTGCGGAAGTGCCACGAAATTCTGGTCATGGAGGAATTGCCAAGCCTGCAAGCGAAGAACGTGCGGAATCTTGCGGTAGCGTTAAAACTAGTTCGACTTGAAAGATTAGCGACGTTAATCAGCCACCATACATAAATCAGCGCCGTGACAGTCTCGTGTTAGCAAAGACCCCCTTGAGACGGCAAGCGGCCCACTAGTATAGAGGTAGTGAAACAACTCCTTGCCAAAACCTTTTTATGCCAGTACGGGCCGCCCAAAAATCGAAACTGCCTTGAAAGTAAGAGTCGAAATCACAGACAGGATGGTGATACTTTTTGAAATCGACCATGGGTTGCTTGGCTGTAGAGGCCTCTCTACGCCCGGCCTTACCCTTGGTTGCGCACGGATAGGAGGGGCTCAGCCGCTTCCTTATCATGCTGCTGAACCGTGCAGCGCTCGGACCCTTATCGGCAACCACTACGTTATCATTTGCGCTTTGGCCCATTACTAAAGATACGCCCTCCGAGGCGCAATAGCGGCACTGGGTCGTTAGGATATCCACACGGGTCTCAAGGTTGTGCCTCTATAGCGCCTCACGCGGGTTACTAAAGCTACACTCCTTCCTTTTTAGGCTTATTCCTGATCACGTGATTGTTAAAAGTATGTTAGCAAGTAGTTTCAGTGTGTTTGCCGACATTTCCCATAAAATCACCTGGCAATTAAACTGTAGATTAATGACATCAAACACCATAAACGGGCCCCTTTCCACGGCTGGGAAATCTACTGGATAAGGCACATCTCCGACCCCGTGGCCTTGACTCTGTCAGAAATCCTACGAAGGAGGAGGATAAATATGTCTCGATAGCTAAAGACTACCTATTAAGATATAGTATCGACAAAGAGAAGGAAGAAAGAATGAAGGACAAACATGGGTATAAAAAGGCTGCCTAGTTAAGGTAAACGCGATCCCCTACCTGATAAGTTTGTTCCTTTCTCTTTCGGTCGAAGTACTTTTTGTTTTGTTGTTGGGCTCGCGCCAGATTCTCTGTGGCAATCTGATGGACTTCCTCGTTGATTGGTTGCCCAGAGTCGTGTTCTTGAAGAGGCTCAGCGTCCGCATCGTAACCATGCTCAATAAAGAAGGGGGAGAAACCGGTCGCATAGTGGCGAGAGTTGTTGTAGGGCAAATTCGGCGAGGTCCAACTAATCCTCCCAGTCATCCTGGAAGTAATTGATGAAAGCGCGCGGATAACTTCGACGACTTCGTTCCCTCGCTCCGTTTGGCCGTCCGTAGCTGGGCGATAGGCCGTTGAAAACCTCAATTCCATGCGGATGTCGGTGCTGAGTTGTTTCCAAAACGAATTCAGCCACCGTTTATCCCGGTCCATGACCCACGCACGCGGGAAACCTTGCTTGGTAGACGACAGTTTTCCGGGCGGAGGATCGCGGCGTCCGTGGCTCCTGACTAGGGGTGTTCACGAATAACGAATATATTCGTAGTCGTACGAATATTCGTAATTCGAATACGAATAATTGAAAACTAATGCGAATACGAATAAAAGAATTTTATTCGTAGATTATTCGTAATATTCGTAAAATTAAATACTAGTACAAAAAATATCACTCATTACAGGCAAACTCTCTTCTATAAGCATCCCTCAATAGCATCAACTTTCTCATTGTCTCGCAAGGGTCTCTAGTATCTGCAACTGGAGAGTCTGTAGGAGTATTTGAGCCTTGAATCAATTATTGGATGTAATTGGTTCACTATCCTTTAGTGGCAGATTCAACCGAGTATTCTTCGCAGTCCGGTCTTCCGAGGCCGCCTCCTCGGCACTGCTGTCATTGAGTGACAGTCGATTCTCTGAGAGCGCCGAGCCCGTTTGGATATGCCGACGGACAATTCATCGGTCCAACTGACAGGAGAGATTTCACAATCAGTGTCTGACATGTTTGGATAGGAATAACTTCCAGGGAACGCAAGACGAAAATTGGAATAACAGACGCGTTCAAAGGATGCGTGATAATCCCGGAATGGCTGACAGAAATAATTTACTTACTACACTAGCTTCGACGCCGATTTACGAATAATATTCGTTATTCGTACGTTTCATATTTTATTCTTACGAATACCAGATATCCTACGAATACGAATAACAAAATTCTTATTCGTGAGCACCCCTACTCCTGACTCCTTCTTGGTTGGTGCCAAACGGATTCCCTTCCCAAAATGACAAATATGTACTTGGATTGCATCATGGCTAGGGGTGTAAACGAATAAAATTCGTTATTCGTATTCGACGCTCCCGTCCTTATTCGTGACGAATACGAATAACGAATACTATTCGTAATGTTTCCAAGACGCTAGCGCAGTAGTCAAACTTTAATTCAGCCAATCGTCAGTGAGTAACGCGTCAATGAATAACTGAACGCCGTGTCTACCAATTTTGCAATCCCTTCGAGATTAATCCAATATCCTATTTTACAACAAGATGTCTGACAGCAATTCAGCACAGGGAGAACTTTTAGGTTTGCGGAGGCACTCGTTGTGTGCCGAGACGATGAGAAAGTCGATGTTGTTGATGGCAGTTTATAAGTCGGCGGAGGTCAGGCAAGGCGTGATTTCATATTGTAGTTGTAGTGAAAATTTACGAATATTACGAACAATTTACGAATAAAAGTGCTTTTATTCGTATTCACATTAGTAAGCAAGAAATCGTCAATTATTCCTATTCGAATTTCGAATATTCGTACGAATACGAATATATTCGTTATTTGTGGACTAGCCGATCCCAAGCGATGGCAATGTTCGAATTAAGGAAACCAGCGTCGAACGGGTTAATCTGAATACGCTCATTCCCAAATATCTGATATCTGAACCACAAACTAGAGAATGAAAGCCAAGTAGCACGCGACACCGAACCAGATAAAGAAAACTGCAGGGTGCGTCTCAGGGAGTTCTAGAGCCGCCTGAATCAGGGCTTAAACTAGGCTGCTTAAACTTCTGAATGAAGGCACTTGACGCGAGGGTACTCAAACTTCTGCGTGAAGGCATTTGACGTGAGGTCGTAACCGCAGACTGCCATTATGCCGCTGCTGCTGCTGCTAGCTAATGCGATGCGAACCTGAAAAACCGCATTCTTGATGCCTGCATCCGATCAAGAACTACGCATAAACCCCAATCAATTGCTACAAAACTACTATGCATCTCTTGAATCCAAAATAGGCTATTGGCTTGCTTTAGGAGATACACGGCACTATAGGGCCGGTTTTACGAAGCGGATACATACTCGCCGTTCCCGACCAACAAAGCACTGAGAACGATGGAAGGCCACCTCTTCGAAAAGCTCGGATTTGTAATCGGCGCAAATGTGCTTGATGCTGGATGTGGAGTCGGTCATGTTGCCGTTCATTTGACTGGTACGTAGAGAAGAGGTCTCCTGAATCCTGCGACGGCTTGTGTAGGATCAGCGGGTAAGGGTTATCTAACTGCATGACTCCTTGCTGGTACCGACGTCAGAGAACGAAAGGACAATCGATAGCTCAGCACCAAGCTGAAGCCTTTCCGCTGTTCTAATTACTAAATGAAGGAATGCTTGATACACCAATATGAAATTTGTCACGACTTATTACCTTGACCAGTCGACTTATTACCTTGACCAGTCGTTCATTTGCCTGATTTATGTGTGAGGTATGTTTACATCTCAGCTCGTACGTAGTCATTTTGGAAATCAAACCCGTACAGTTGCTTGCCGCCGGAACCAGAGTTCTTGCTGTTGCTATGCCAGCCAGAACAAAGACCACTGCACATCTTAACTGGAACCGGTTCTGCAATTATCCAAAATGAATATGCTATACGGCGAAGAGGAATCCAGATACCCGCCATCTCGTTACAGCAGCGATCGGCACGGCACGTGCCAAAAGCTCACAAGCTACTATGGCAGCTGAGGTGACCTCAAAATATCAAAACAAGGAGTATAAAGATCAGGCAGAGTGTCACACAAGCGTGGTTCTGCAAAACTCCATGTCGTTGGAAATGGCTCTTCATGATCATGAACAAGCTTGTTGCCAGCGCGCGTTGAACTTCCTCAAGGTCAATGAACCAGAAAAAAGGCTTGATGTACACCTCTCGCCGAAATCCTTTCAACTCCTTGACGAGCAGGCACATGAACTTTATGGCGACGCGAAGTATATGACCACTAAGTTTTTGAGAGTATGACTAACCAGCGAAGATATCCATGTGTTCAATATTCGGCCGTTGACTCAAGGGTCGTTATCAATACGGTTCCAACAGCACTGCATAGCGGGTCAGCTTCCGGCTTGCAAGCCTTGATTAGGGAGTCCGTGCGGGACACACTCATTCGGCTTAACAAGTGGGAGTTATGCCAGTACATTCTTCCTATCGGGGACTCTCAATACAAGAATTCATCTACCGGCCGAATTAAAACTAAGACACACGTGAGCAGGCCAGTGTAGCTTCGAAAATATTACTGGTACTAATTTAAACTCAATAGAACGTAGTCCTCAACGGACAGTTGCTGATAGGGAGCGATAGTGTGGACTGGGTCTCACTGTTGGGGATGCATTTCCGCTCAATCACGTGGCGATTGATGATATTCGCTCGGAACCGGTTCTTCTCAAGACCGATTTTGTGCGCCAGATTCTGGCAGCTGGAGCGCATAACACTGCGAGGACTCGATTTTATAAATCTTTCGATAGTAAATGGAGCTGTTTCATAGATTGGCGTTGGGTGGTTGTCCCGAGGCATGCTGGCCCTCTAGAACTGGAAGGCTGGTTCGGTGCGGATCAAATCAAAACTCAAAGACTAGCGGTCGTGTTGCACAGTTTCTTCGGACTCGACAGGGATAAGTCTCGCATCCAGGGAGCGTGCAGACATTTCGGGGAGAGAACAGACAATATGAACCCCACCCCAATAATCTACACTATGTCCACTAGTAACTACCTTGGCCCTCCAAGCGGGGATCCACAGATTGAGCCCATGGGATCCATGAGTTCGGGTTCCCAACATATACATACACTAAAGTAGATTCTAGTACTTCGCCGTTTGAATTCTTTCACGATGATTTTGAAAAAACACTCATTCATAGCAATCAGGATGAATCTTTCGAATTTGCTGTGTGCTTGGTTTAAGAAACCTTATCTTTAAGAACCCAACTCGGTGCATATTCACATATTACATTGGTGTCACGGACAAGATTTTCTTGTGTGGAAATGAGTGACTTGTGAATGTGCCCGAAGGAGAAGAGGGAGATTCCATTCTTTGACGGTAAGAATGTGGGGCGTTTCACATAGCTTAGAGAAGTTTAGAGTATGTTCAGTAGGATATAAACTCATCCATTCATAATTTATCTGGCCAAATATGAAGAAAATCCAGTAAATGCCTGTACCATTCAATCCATCTATACAAAACTCCAAAAATGCAATATATTAAAACGAAAACGTCATCAGCTGCGGATTCAAAACAATTGGTGACAAGAAATGCGCCGTGAACACCCACCCAAGCGGTAACGCCAGGAATGCGCCAGTGATCCTCCAATTCCAAGGCGCCGCGAACGCAAGCACGACCATGCCGGTCACGCCGACAATGATTGCTATGTACATGTACTTGAATCCCTTCACGATCTTCGGAAACTCCTTAAAGAAGTTAGAAGCGTCTAGTTGTTTTGCTGTGGCACCCCACTGCATGTTGATGCCTAGCAAGTGTGAAAGTAGCGCGAGAGTGAGGTGCCACGATAATCCGCCGATGAAAACTGCCATGAGGATCGTCCAGCAGCAGTTATTCCACAACGAGTTCCAGAAAGAGTCGACTTTGATGCGGTACTTCACGAGTGCGTTCGCGACTGGCGATGCACACGAGAAGACAACCGCAGAAGAGATGAAATTGTTAAATGATGTGATGTAAAAGTGGTCGACCGAGTCGCCAAACCAGCCTATGACAAAATAGTTGACGACAGTGAGGAGAAGCGAGGCCGCGATGGCATAGTATGTTCCGATGTAGGCTACGACGGTGAACTTGGCGAAGAAATTAATTTCCTTTGCGACCAAGAATTGTCGGAAGAGCGGGGTGAATATCATTCCGTTGTACCACTTCGAGGCTGGCTTGAACATGAGCTCCGAACATCCGTATGCGTATTTTTGCCAGCGTGTAATCTCGTCATAAACTGACAGCGATACGCCTTCTTTGAATCCTTCGCCGTGATATGCTGCTAGCCGAATGATGTAGCCCTTGCAACGTAGCTTGAGCGAGATTTCGAAATCCTCGGATACATGCGACTCGGACCAATACTTAGTCATTCCATCCTCCTCATATGCCACCTCCTGCAAAGCGCTCCAGCGCAAGAACGCATTATGTCCAACAAATGCAGCTGCATCTCCACTAGCCGTAGCGTACTGAATCGCAAAGTAAATCAAGCGGGTGAACCAAGCTATCAAGTTCTCCCAGTAGTTGTTGACGACCATCATCACTCCGGCTGTGTGCTGCAGGATCGCGACTTCGGGAGATTGATGGAACTCTGACGCAGCGTCGAGAAGACAATCTTCCGGGACCCGAGTGTCTGAATCGACGAGCAGAATGATGTCGCCAACTCTAATATCACCCGCCAACCAACATGTCTGATCCTCGCGAGCCACCGTAGCAAGGACCTCCTCGTAAGCTTCAATCTCGTCTTTCTCGGTCCACTTTTCAGCCTCGGGACGACTGTGAGCGGCTTCTAGCAATTGCTCGACTTTGTTTGACACGTTGAGACAATAGTTCATATTACTAGCCTTTTTGAACCGTCCTTTCCGCACAAATCCATTTTTCCCATGGGGAGGCCGCGCGACATAGCCTATAAGATGATCGTCATAGTAGCCTCTCCGCACAGCAGCTTCTTCCTCAGAAATTAACTGTAATCCGTCGTCGTTGACAAATATATTCGCCGTCCCGCCTTGTAATTCGTAAGTTGTCACCGCGACGAGGAGAGATTGCATTGTTGGGTCGATGACACCATCGAGAGATTCTTTGTATACCGGGCACTGAATCGTGATGTGCGGCAAGGGTCCATCGTTCGGGGAGATGCGTTTCGGTGGAATGGCGCTGTAGGATACGGAATTTGTCTTCAATTGGGAGACGGGGCCGAGGAGCTGGAAGATAATGCCGGAGACGACCACGCAAAAGAAGGCGCAGAATAGCGTGAACGGCGGCAGATATAAAATAGCGAGTAACCTGAGGTAATTTCCATCTGCTTTGATCTCCATAGTAATTGTTTGAAAGAGAAACCCATAAAACGTCATCATTATAAGGATTGCAACGCCGACAGATAATGCCTGCATAACTTTCACCGGCCGATTTTGCTCAAGCAGCTCGTCGCCGCTTTCAAGATCATCTTCTCTCCCTCGATGCATGAATTGTCGATTGCCCCTTTTAGGGCTTATATCAGTTTCCCAGATTGTGTCTACCATCTTGCTCTCGATGACAGTGCCGAAAGCAACAATGTCCCGGATATTTTCTGCCCATATCACCAGGCATTGATCTGACCGTATGAATGCCGCGTATTGGTACTTTCGTGCTCGCGGCAACTCATCCAACGTATCGAGGACTTGTATCCGCGTATTCAGCGACAGTTCAATATCATGTGCATCGGCCGACAATTTGTTCAGAAGGAGGCAGATAACTGGGTACGATATCTTTAAAGCAACTTCAACGTTCAAAGCAGCGACATTTGCTATGTATGATCGGGACATATCCGCGAGCTCGACCTCGGGCGGGAAACATCTGTACTCGATCATTGACATGTCGTTGTGGGCGATCCTGAGCGCAATGCATGGGGTATTATCCGGGTCTTCGACTGTGTCGAGCCAATTCCGGTCGTCAACTTCTTGGAAGAGATACCGGCACATGATATCATATCTGTCTATTGCGCGCCAGGAGTCGTGCGTGCTCCGGATTACAGTGTCTTGTTGCTTTTCGACGATTTTCGGACGCCCGAATGTGAATTTTTGGTTCACGTTGGATAAAAAATCAAGCTGAAGCCCATGCGACTGCGCTGAGAGGTTGAAATGGTTCGCCTGATCGTTCTCGGTATTCCGTTGGCCTGAGGACAAAATCACCTCCTGTAACCTGTCATGATGCTCTTCCGCGTCCGAGAAGCCAGGCAGTCCTCGGGTTGCCTTTGTCGAAAAGAATCCGGACATTATGTTGAAGTGATTGTGCAACAGCGCCTTGCACGATCGGACCGGAAGATTTAGACATGACCCAGTCGATTAACTGGATCGTCGCAGAATGGCGTTGACACCCTTCGATAAGTAAACTAAATCTTACTTCAAACCTTAATTTGTTCTGTGACAAAAGCACGTGGGGTATGAAAAGTGTGCAATTGTTCAAAATGTCACCCGATGCTAAAATAGAGTTTCGGATGGTGCGGAATATAAGGTTCGTCTCTTAGTTAGCCTTCAGGTACTTGGCTTCGCTTATCTGACCGCACTCTCAGATTTCACCGATTCGGTTGTCTAAGACTTCGTCGCAGATTGGCAGATCTGGTCATTAAGTAATAACCTAGGTTTTTGCGACAGGTGGTAAATGTCCCATGTCGCGCAAGGGCATGGAATGGAACTCCACTTTGGTCAGACATTCTGATTTCCGAGAGTGTGGTAATTTGGCGCTACCCCCCACTACCCGAAGTTAACTTGTCTAATTAAGATTTGCAATTGATCTCTCCAAGTTTAAGGCGAAGTGCTCTCTGTCTGTAGACGAAAATTGCAAGGACCTGCGATGGCAGCAATTACCTAACCTGTAAATTAAAAAATCTTGCACAACTGCCTTCCCTTCTGAAATGAATATTTAAGCTTCACCATTGAAACTTATCTTATGAAGACTAATGGAGTTAGTGGCGCCTATTGTCGATTCAATTGAATGTTCAGGTCGGATTCTAGATTTAATGCAAGTCCGTTTATATTCGCCTAAGCCATGCAAAAGTGCGGGACACGCACACAGTTTAGTTGATGCATGTGAGGCCTCGCACGTCGTACTTCGGACACACAGGTCCAACATACGAAGTCCCAAAACCTTGAAATCCTTCAACGCGAGAAGCAAAGAGTACACAAATGTATGGTTACATCGACGTTTCGTTGCACATTGAGTGATCCACAAGAGTAATCAGATATGCAGTAGGAAATAAATATTCTATATTTCTGTATGATATTCATTCTCGTGTTCGTCACACCAGAATTACGGTTCTGTAGTACCCGGACTGGTCGCAGGAAGAAAGAAGATTTCTATTAAAATCGAACTACTCTAATTTTGCCATCCTCGACCTTGATAATTTCGCTACATAAAGGGTGCGAGCGCATCTCATATGCTCTCTTAACTCGTGCTAGATGTATCTGGGGAATCGACCCGGTTGTTGTCTATGAGCATGACAAAAATTGGCCAATGATCGTGGATCGTTCCAGAAACTGCTGCGTCTATATATACGTGTTGGCAGCAAACAGATTAATGACTCGCCCATTCATTCTTGCCAAAAATTTTATGCACATGCCGATGGTGTAGGGGTTTGTGAATCTACCGCCTGCCAGAAAAAAATCGAGTACAGTGACTGACAGCAGAACATACTTGGATGTTGAAAACAGAAAAATACAGGCCGGTTGCGGATTAGACTATGCCCACGGACTGGTGGCTATCGCACAGTTATGTTTATAGCAAATAATTAGATGATATATTCGACACTAATCTCAGCAACCCGATATTCCATTGGCGCTTGAGTTCTGCAGGTGCTTTTGAGCACTTGGCGAGATCCTTAATGAATCGTCTGCGGTCATCCGTTGACCAGGTCTGCTTGCAGAATTTGCATTCGAATGTCTTCTCGTTGTCCTCGGCCGTTGAAAAGTAACGAAACACTTCATCCCTCATGATTGATGTGAAATGTGTTAGCGGCGCGCGTGAGAGACTGTGTAGAAGACTTATTATTACAAAGTAAAGAAACTAAGGGGAATCTAACATTACCTACTCGCGATTGTGATTTTGTAGCAAAACGCCCATCCATAGTCACGCAGTCTTTCCGAAGATATCCATTCCGGAACATCACCAGTGGCTTCACCTAACTCACGGAAGAGGCCCGATATATGACCCAGAAATTAGACTCCAGCAGGCTCGTCATCATTTCGCGCATCCTTTAGACGTCTACATTAAGGCGCGGAGGCTTACGGTCGAGGGAGTCAGGGCCAGAATAGAGTTGTATTTTGCCGCGGCCTTTTCCAATTTGGGAAGGTTCTGCACAAGCTTAGATACAATCGCCTTCGACCGTTTCGTTCCGATGGAAGTTCTCCTCTGGCTAATTTCTCTTTTCTTGAGCAAAGCTTCCACGAAAGGTTTTTCGATCTTCTGCCGTTGTTCTCTCAGTTTGCAACCACATTTCAATCGCAAGTACTTCAAGTACTCCGTGTCATTCGGCTCCCAGTCTGCTTCCCGCACTCGAAACTTTTCAGTAAGCTCGCGCTTCTTCTCGATCAAAATTTTTCTTAGGTTTTCATTTTCGACGAAGTCACGCATATCTGTGAGACTGATTTCGTCACCATCGTTGAATCTTTCCCTCAGCGTATTCCAATGTGTCTCAATGTCCGTAATGCCCTGTATGCTTTCAAAGCAGCTCCAGGTATCGTTGGCTTGCAGAAGCTGGCCCTGAGCCCTTTTTCAGCCTCAAGCGAAGTTGTCACCTTATCTTCGCTGGCGTTGGCGCCGACAACGGAAAGACGCTTGAACTCTGCGAGACGGTCCGCGATGTTCTTTACTTGTAAACAATAACCTTCATATGTAGCTTTCTCTTCGATGTTGATCAATCGGTCGCGTAAGGATTGGTTGACTGCGGCGCGAACGTAAACCCTTTTTGACATCGTCGGACCAACCATGGCCCCCTGCCTGCAAGAGGAGACGGTCGAGTTCGGACATGAGCTCGCTGAAGGAGCGGCTAAGTTGTCACCTTATCTTCGCTGTAGCCAGTCCTGTGCCAAGGCTTGAGCAACTTTCGCGACATATCGTGGTAACCAGAGTAAAGTCTAGTTCCTTGCCTGAGCTTGGCCTGTGCAGCAGTGTGCTTTGCATGGGACTGCAATAGTTGCATTCTACTGTTCCGACCCGCAGTGCATGTAAGGCGGACGAGATGTGAATTGCTGGACCATGCTGTTTCAATGCTCTCGCCATCCGTCATGCCAAATACGCTGGGCTGTAGCGTTGTACACTACCTGACACGAATACTCAGGTGCATGTAAGTGAAGCTTATTGACCGCCGTATACAGAGTCATTCCTTCGTTTAACGCAAATACCTTGAACGCCTTCTCCATTGCACAAGCAACGTCATACGTCATCACCCGGCGTTTAACATCAGGGGTATTGGATGCATTTCACTAACCACGCAATCTCATTCGCAGGTTCACCAGTGGTGTACAAGTTTCGAGAGCGGATTATATGGCCGTGCTGCACACCGCTCCTAAAACTCCACGCACATCGAAGACAGGCGGTCGTTCGTTTCCTTCGTCGCGTTGAAGTGGCGTGCACACGAATCCAAAGGCTTGCGCCTCTCGGTGCAGTTAAAGAGAGGGATCGATGTAGGAACGTCTTCTTCCCCATCAGAGGCACGAATTTTCCGCCTCAGCTGGAAGTTTCCATCAACCAATAGATATCCCAGTGGATCAGGCTCTGATATGTCAGGCCCGAAACAAGCAGGACACAGGTTGGCGGGATCGCCGAAGCCTGTATACGGGTTATGATTCTGAACATGCGAATGGGAACAAATAAACCTGTCATACCCTGTTCGTTGCGAAACACTGATTTATCGAAGTCGAGCCAGCACTCCTGATCGATACTAACCCAGTGATTATAGGATCTCCAAAAGGTTGGGTCAATTTCAGGAGCTGATCCACAAGGTATTTCTCTCTCAGGCACCCCGAAGTCTTTGGCGAAGCTCTCAGCCGAAATCATCCCAGACACAACCTGGTCATGATAGGCCGCGAGCATTCGAATCGAGAAAGCGACGCCACGACGGTGACAAAATGTGAGCAATACCCACGTCAGATGAGATGGAGAATAGTAGGTGCAGTCTTTGTTCCTTGAATGGTCTCGTATCTCTCTCTACAAGAGTGCATTAGTAAGTAATCTGTCACCGGGCAGGTGATATTTACCATCGAAGTCAAGAGGAGGTTGCCATTGCTGCCAACTTATGGAACTTGTTGCTGCCAGCTGTAGTAAAGAGAAACCGGCGATAATTTTCAAATTAGCCCTAACCCAAGTGCGCTCGCATGCACCAAATAAACTGTGCGAGGACGTGTAGTGGTGAGATTTAACTTAACATCGTAAACCCTGCTTCTCCCAAAACATTTGACGGGCTCAATCATTAGCCCATGATGCTCGCATGTGACATGCAGGTGATAGAGCTAAGACTTAAGGTACGGTATCGCATCTCGTCACACGTACCCAAAGGATAGACTTTCCTGATCGGCCGGCACACGGGCCCCCCTTGATGAAAACTTTAAACACCAGACTATCGCCAGGAAGATTAGCAACACTTGAAACTTAGGGCTGGATTATCCAGTACATCCACAGCATCTTCATTTAATAGATTTATTCGATAACAAATTGTCACTTGTTAACGACAGACTGTGACATTTCGGCAACCACGACACCCTCAGCTGTCAAATTGTTCTAGTGTTGGTTGCTATAAACTAGTTACCACTTCCATTTAAGTGGGCCTTAAAAATAATTAACCAGCTTTTTGCTTAATAACGCATTAGCGGCTCTCAGCCATAAACTAGCGCTTCGACATCTGACTTGCTTTATTTTCCCAAATCGCAATTATTAACCCCGAACTGTCAACGACGATTCGATACCAACCCACTTCGACCGTATGTAGTACGCCAGTTGTTCGTTGCTCCATACAAGCTACACGTTGAACCAGTATCGTTTGTCGGAAGTACAGTGAACGCAAAATAATGTAATCGTTGCCACATCACAGCTAGCTATATACTCATCATTCAGGGTAACTAACGCAGACGCTCATTCCATTAGATCGGGACCAAAACATGTATTTCAATTCTCAACAATAACTAAAAAAACCCGGATATGATTGCATGACTAAATTACATCCATAAGCGAACGAGTATTCAATGTGATCCGGCAAACTCATTTAAAATGAGAAAGTCATTAACTGCGGATTCAGCACAATGGGCGACAAAAAATGGCTCGCAATATTCCATCCCAGTGGGAAGGCAGAATATATGCCCGTAATCCGCCAATTCCACGGTACACCGTATGCTAGCACGATCATGCCAGCGACAAGAAATATAAGACTGATGTACATCCCCCGAAAACTTTTCACTATCTTGGGGAATTCCTTGAAAAAGTTGGATGCCTCAAGCTCTTTCGCGGTGGCGCCCCATTGCATGTCAATGCTGAACATGTGCGAGAGTAAGGCTAAGTTAAGGTGCCATGAGAGACCGCCGAGGAAAACAGTCATGAGGACTCCCCATTTGTAATTTTCGACTAACGCGTGCCAGAAAGTGGATTCTTTGATACGGTACCGCACAAGCGCGTTGGCTATCGGACACGCACCGGAGAAAACGAAGATGAGCGCAATAAGATTGTTGAAGGACGACAAATAAAATTGATCAACCTCAAAATCAAACCAACCGATAATGATATAGTTCAAGAACGTGAGAACCAGCGACGCGGCGATGGCATAGTATGTTCCAATGTAGGCAATTATTGTGAACTTGGCAAACGGTTTCATTCCGGACCATAAGAAGCGCGAGAACAAGGGAGTGAAGATTGTACCGGTATACCATTGTCGAACTGGACGGAACACAAGTTCGGAACATCCGTAAGCGTATTTCTGCCACCGCACGAGTTCGTCGTAAACAGTAAGTGATACACCCTCCTGAAACTTATCATCATGGTATGTCGTCAGGCGGACGATGTAGCCTTTGGTCTGCAGCTTCAGCGACATTTCGAAATCCTCAGACACATGCTCCTCCGACCAGTATTTGATCCGGCCATTGTCTGTCTCATCTTTGTACGCGATTTCCTGAACGGCACTCCATCGCAAGAACGCATTGTGTCCGACAAATGCAGCAGCATCACCTCCGGACGTAGCATACTGAATCGCAAAATAAATTAGTCGCGTGAACCACGCAATGAGCTCTTCCCAATAATTGTTAACAACCATCATAACGCCAGATTTCTCCTGCAATATAGCGACTTCAGGCGAATAAAAAAACTCCGACGCCGCATCGAGGAAACAATCCTCCGGAATTCGAGTGTCGGAATCAACAAGCAGGATGATATCACCGATACGAATGTCTCCGGCAGCCCAGCAATCTCCGCCCTCCTCCCCGATTACCGCCGCAAGCGCCTGCTCGTATGCCTCAGTCTCTTCTCGATCGGTCCACTTGTCATGACGCTTAACAGCCTGAAGATTCTCTTCCACGCGATTACTTATATCAAGACAATAGTTCATATTGCTCGCCTTCTTGAATCGTCCGCGTCTTTGAAACGAACCTTTACCATGCGGAGGTCGAGCGACATAACCAATCAAATGCTCAGCATAGTAGTCCCGTCGCCTCTGCGCCTCTTCTTCCGGAATCAATTGCATACCGTCATCATTTACAAAGACGTTCGCCGATCCGCCTTGCAATTCGTACGTTGTAATCGCCGTAAGAAGACTCTGCATTGTTGGATGAATAACACCGTCGAGAGACTCCTTGTAAACAGGACACTGAATTGTAACATGTGGGAGCTGAACTTTACTGGCAGACAATCTGGGCGGCTTGACGGCGCTGAATGTCGAGGAATTGGTGTACATTTGTGCGACGGGACCGAGAAATTGGATAGCTGTACCGGCGACAACGATCGTAAAGAACGCACAGAACAGACAAAACGGCGGAATGTAGAGAATAACCAACAGACGTAAGTATTTTCCATCTGCTTTAATTTCTCTGGCAATGATGCGAAACATGAGGCCGATGAATGTCATCAGCAAGAGAATTGCCTTGGTGTAAATTAGCCAACGAACTTAGGAACCAGCCTTCTGAAACAAAATCACCTACAATTCCAACAGATATAGCCTGCAACATAACAAATGGTCGTCTAGGCTGCTCGCCGCTCTCTAGATCAGCGTCCTTCTCGCTATTGAACATATGAATCGGTTCAGAGAGATGAGCTTCGAGATCGGGAACAGTCCAAACTAGTTCCATCATTCGATTCTCCAACAAGGTTGCGAGACTGAGAAGCTGTCGGACATCGTCGGCCCATACAATCAAGCATCCTTCGCTTCTAACGAATGCAGAGTACTGGTACTTTCGTGCCCGTGGGAGATCAGATAACGTTTCGAGCACTTGTATTCGAGTGTTCTCTGACAACGGAATGGAAACGGCTTCAGCCGGAAGATAGGCAAGTAAAACATTGATAACCGGGTACGATAATCGGAGACAAACTTCTACATTCAAGCCCGCAACGTATTCGGCTAGAATGTGAGTTTGGTCTTGCTCCGGCGGGAAAATCCGATATTCCAACAAATCCTCCTCATCCAAGTCATCGTCGTGGTTCACTCGCAATGCTACACACGGTGTGACATCAGCGGACGGAAGGGTCTCGAGCCAGTGCTTTTGTCGGCACGCTTTGTAGAGATACTGACACACGATATCGTACTTGTCCAGCCGCAACGGATCTAGTCTGAGACTGTCGTAATTGGTCACACCTTCGGAGTCTGTCATACCGGTGTGGCCCCCCCAATATTCGTCAAACTGATTGACATGATGCGTAGAATACGGTCCTGCCGCACCATCAGATCCTCCTCGGAAAGTAGACAAGTCCGCGGGAAGGTCAGGTTTGTCCATTCCCAGTAAACTGCCAAGTCGTTTCCGCATGCCATTGCCATGACTTGAAGTCAAACCCGTGGCTCCCGCCGACAATGGCCGATCATGTTCAAGAGCATGAGTGACGTGCTCGAACGCAGTTGACTGGTGGACGGGTATAGGGTCGTAAACGCCGCGGCTGCTTGTCCTGGCCGCAGATGTTGGACCGTGAAGAGAGACCGACGGCTCGCGGCCATTACTGATGCTATGAGACGACAGCTTCTGTGCCAGGAAATGCTGCTGGTGAGACATGCTTTTCTCGGCCGCCACGCGGGGTTAACGAATCGGCGACAGTTCGAGCCCTGGACAGAATGTAGTTCCGTGTTCTAGACGCCTAAGGAACGACGAGGAAAATGGGCAAGCGGCCTGCCAATTTGGAGAGAAAGTGCGGAGCTGAACATGGCAAGCACATTTAGTAGCAGTTACCGAATGAATTCGGAGCAAGCTGGCCATTGCGTTCTGTATTTCCCGACGAAGACATTGAAGTTTAGCAGCGGAGATGAGAAGGATTATCCCGAGAACAACAAGAACCTTCTGCTTACCCGGCTGGCCCTGAAGCCGAAATGCAACATGCCTAAGCCGTTTTCGACTAGTCTCTGCATCTCGAATTTTTATTGTCAGGCAAAGGCCCTCAGCTGCTCTCACATCTTGAAACTTGGTGGTCTCACATTACTCTAGCCGATAAATTACAAGGTATCAGAATGAATCAGAAAAGACAATATCGCCACTAAATCATATTGTGCTGGAGAGGGAGCATATTAAATGGCTGGGTTGCAAATTGCAGTAGTGGTGATTAGTGATGATGTTCGTGCCGCAAGGAGGTACGTACCTTGACAGGTGCGAAATTAGCGTAATTCTCGGAGCCTGTCACCTTGGCAACTTTAATTAATGTTCGGCTGCGCTGCCGCAATCGTTGATTGAGCTCGGCACTTCTTTGATCTCTGCAGAATATCAAATAATAATGACCTGCAGCCAACTTCTTCAGGCCGTCTGCGGCCTCTCAACGCCGAGCGTATGGTCGCTGGCAACATGGCTGCTTCAGACTCGGAGTCGAATGCACCACCTGCTCGCGTCGCCGCATCCTACGATACGAAAAAAAATAATGGTTCGTGTTCATCTGGTCTCGCCGTGGATAACGTTGCTGACTCATATCAAGACAATTTATTCCGCGCTCCAGCTGGCCCCGTAGGCGACTTCTCAGATACAGCGGCATACGCTCTGGCGTCTCAGTCAGGTCCTGGTCGACGGGTGCAACTAGATGCCGCCAGACGCTTTCCCCCGTCGACATCCGGGGCTACGTTGCCGGGCCTTGGATCAGGATCACGGTTTCAGTTGAGAACGGATAACAAGCGTACGGAGCCGGCAGGCCAAATTGCGGGGCATTCGCCGTCGTCCGAGCCGTCGTCCGCACTACCTCTCACGATAGGTGGATTGACCGAGTCAGATCCAGCGTTCCAGCAGCTCAAATTGTTTGGGTTCACCGGGCACGCCGAAAACACTAGTACATGGACTGGCTTTAACCCGGAGCCCAATCTGCCGCCGTCGCCGAACATTATGCCAGCGGATGCGGTGTCTCCGTCTACGTCGCGTCCCGGCACAACACCGCGAAGTAGAGCAGGCATGCTTCAGTCTATCCCAGACGTGCCGCCGTTGCCGATAACGTCTCATTCGCGGCCGTCAGCTAGTAGAGCAGTCTCAGGCGTGCCGGTCCAACGCAAGCCGTCTGTGTTTTTCCACCGCCCGAGCACGGCGAGTCTTCACAGCCGGTTGCCATCAAGATCAGGCCGCAATGGCACGTCGGTCGGAAACGTCGAACAGGCAGGTCGGATTCACACGCGCCGTCATTTCGTCTCCCGCCGGTTGCCGCTTGGATATGCTGCAGAGAAGCCGTGGCTGACCGGCCAGGCCAAGGCCGAGAAGTTTCTGAGTTGGATTATTGTAGTAGCATTTATTGTTGGTTTGGCTATTATCGGTGTTTTGATTTGGGTTGGCACTACTGAGATTCAGAACTACAAGTATTGCACGGTGCTCGAAGATACTTTTGACGACGGATTCTTGAATACTACGGTGTGGACGCACGACGTGCAGGTTGGTGGATTTGGCAACGGCGAGTTTGAATGGGCGACGAGCAGTTCGAATAACTCGTTTGTGCGTGACGGGAAGTTGTATATCGTGCCGACTTTCACGGCAGACGCTATCGGCGAGGACAGCGTGATGAACGGATACACGGTCAATCTTACCAAAGCAGGCACGTGCACGTCGACGGCGGACTCGGACTGCGCGATCAGGTCGAACAGCACGCTCGGCGACATGATCCCACCGATCATGTCGGCCAGATTGTTGACGCGGGGTTTTGCAAATGTCCGGTACGGCAAAGTCGAAGTCCGGGCGAAGCTTCCCCAAGGAGACTGGCTGTGGCCGGCGATCTGGATGATGCCGACGGACAGCGTGTACGGACCGTGGCCTGCGTCGGGCGAGATCGACATCTGCGAGTCCCGAGGCAACGACCACACGTACCCTGCCGGCGGCGTGAACGTCATGTCGTCGACCTTGCATTGGGGTCCTACGTCGGCACTGGACCGGGACTGGAAAACGCACAGCACGCTTGCTTTGAAACGGACTACTTTTGCTGATGGGTTTCACACGTTCGGCCTCGAATGGAGTGACAAGTATATAATGACATACCTCGACGGACGGCTCCGGCAAGCCATCTATCACAAATTCGCGACGCCGTTCTGGACGTACGGTACTTTCCCTAGCACGTACGACAACGGCAGTACTGTTTCCGATCCATGGCCTGCTGACGATTTGCAAGCGCCGTTTGACCAGGAGTTCTATTTGATCCTCAACGTGGCAGTTGGCGGCACTAACGGCTGGTTCCCCGATAACCAGGGCAACAAGCCGTGGAATAACGACGACAGACAGACTGCGATGAGCAGTTTTTGGAACGCGAGGGACACGTGGCAAAAGACGTGGGGCGATGAGGACAGTCGGGGCATGGTTGTGGAATCGGTGAAGATTTATTCAAAGTGCTAGATGTGTGGCGTGGTTTTGTTGTAAGCTATGACGGGGAATTAGGTGTTATAAAACGTATAGCGTTGTAGACGGATTGTAGAAAAATAAATTGAGTAATATACAAATGGCGGCTATGATACACTACTTGCTGGCAAACCTCTCCTGCCTCTTTCTCATTTTGTCCTTGTCGTCGTCAGCGATGACTGGCGCAGTCTCGGTCGCACTAGTAACCCGGCGGTCATACGGCCCATGGCCTGCTCTCGTGCGCCGGCCGCGGGCACCGCGCGTGATGGGGTTGCGTTCGACAAGCGGCTTGTCAAGCGCGGCAATCGTATTCTTGACGGTGACGGCGTCAATGCCGAACTTTTCAGCGCGCAGGATGAGTTTGTCGATTTCGGTTGCGTCTGTGCCGAACCGTTTTGCCCGGGCGGACGCCTTTTTGAGGTCTTGTATTAGTCGTGCAGAACGCTGTTCTGGAGTTTCTGTTGTTGTTGTTGTTGTTGTTGTTGTTGTTGTTGTGGAGGTTGAGGGCGTAGTGGAAGGCGTCGTCGTCGGGGTTGCAGCAGGCGTGACGAATGCGGTCGAGATGCTTTTGTATTCGAATTTGTGGGGAACGTCTGCCATGGCGGGCATCTATTAAATGTGTATGCGTAAATAATAGACAAGCGCTTCGCTTCGATGCGTCAACTCGATTGATGTGGATGGCGAGCCGGCAACTGGGAGGGAGGACAATGCCACGTGATGAGGATTGATCGGTGACGTATTTCTCAGCACGATGACATTTCTACCGGCGGGACAACGAACGTCGCGGCGAGTATCATATATTCGATATATCGAGTAACAGGTATGTATCGATCTATTGAAATGTGCGCAGACCCAGACTGACATGCAAACCGACGACAGATGAGATCGACTGAGGAGCCATCGCCGAAAGCGTGCCATGCTGAGGCGTGCGCAATTCAAGGTATAGATTTACAATCTACATTTTTTTGTAGTACTGTTGTTGATGATGCAAAATTTAGACTGCCTGCGAAGAGCCAACTACAACGAACGAAGATGTACGGCGGCGATCGATTCGCTGTACGCGTGCTGTAAGAAGATGTACGATGAGGACCCTGAGGCGCGGGCGATTGCGTGTCCGCAGCCGGAGCAGCTGAAGTTGAAGCTTGAGCAGCGGGCGAAGGAGGTTGTTGATGCCGAGATGCGGAAGACGCGGATGGGATGATGTGGAAGCAGGAAGTGGATTAGATGGAATTAGGTAGAATGTAAATAGAGCGGAGAGGATACTACAAACGGCACCATAGCCAGGTCCAGGTCCAGGTCCACAGTCCAAGCGGGGCCTCCAAGCGGGCCTTCAGCGGGTCTGTGATGAGCTGGGCGGGATGAGTGAAAATATTTTTCGCTGCGGAATAATCCGGTCCAAGCAGCCATTTGACGTCACGCGGCGGCAGTTAAGTTTTGAGACTCGAATGATGTGTTGGCAAAAGCGCGGTGCAACTGCTGTCCGTGCGCCACTGCGAATCCCGTGATCCTGCATCCTAGTTCAACTGTTGTTCGGCGGTGCCTGTGCCTGGCCTGAGCAGCCTGAGCAGCCTGAGCAGAGCCCGAGTCTGTCAAATCTGTTGTGCCTTGTCGCATGCTACTCCGGTCCATTCTTTCTGCGTGTCCAAACCAGTGCGTCCATGCCGCGTAAGAAAGAATAAATAAAACTTTTCAGAAGAGGCGCCGCCATTCTGTGCGACTCTGGGTCCTAGCGCCAGCGGCCGCGCACCGACCCGCGGTTTTGACTCAGCTGTCATTTTTGCTTCCCCCTCACGCAGTTGCACAAAACTTTTTCACTCGGCCGGTCGCACTAACAAAGCGTGCGGCGCCTGCCCCATATAACTGCTCCAAGGTCGCACCGATTTTGTTGTTGCTGCTGCTGCTGCTGCCGCGATCGCCGTTGCAATAATGTCCACTCAGCACTCGCCCGCTGTCGAAATGACGTATCCGCGCCGTGGCTCGCTGACCCGGTCTCTTCGCTTCGCAGGCGGTGTCAACTCACTCGATCGATTCGCGTCCTCCTACTCTCGGGCCCAGTCCTTTCTCGTCCTCGACGCTCCCCTGGCCCTCTCCGCCCAGCCTGGCGTCCTCTTCACTGGAAATCAATCACAAAGACCGCAAGATTCCATCCCGCTTCTCCATCATGCCCCGGCCGACGAAAGCGCCATCGCGTCGGACGACGGCGACGACGGCGACGACGACGACGACGTCTACCACGCGCCATACTACTATAACTACGACGATGACGCGACCGAAACAAGCGCCGTGCTCCCGTCGCTGATTGAGTCCGAAGATGCGACTGGCCGATCCGCTCATCCACCACCACAACCACCACGGCACAACAACAACAACAAGGACCCGGATCTGCTCATCGGCGGCGGCCAGCGCGTCGTGGTCGACCAGTCTAAGGGTCGCGTACTCGTTGTGCCCGGTAGATCGACCGCTCCTCAGACAGTCTTTAACTCCGTTAATATCTTGATCGGAATCGGCCTGTTATCGCTTCCCCTCGCATTCTCCTACGCTGGCTGGCTCATCGGCACGCTGTTCATCATCGTGGCTGCAGCCATCACGCTCTACACTGCCAAGATCCTCACGCGCTGCCTCGACACAGATCCCACTCTAGTCACCTACGCAGATATCGCCTACGCTGCGTTTGGGGCCCGCGCCCGTCTCCTCACCTCCGTCCTGTTCTCAATGGAACTCGTCGGGTCTTGTGTGGCTCTCGTCGTGCTCTTTGCTGACTCTATCAACACTCTTCTGCCCAACTTGCTGTCCAAGAATGCCCTCAAGATCATAGCGTTCTTTCTCCTCACCCCTCTGTCGTTTTTACCGCTCTCGGTCTTGTCCTTCACCAGCATTCTAGGCATCATCTCCACTTTCGGCGTCGTCCTCATCGTCTTTATAGATGGTCTCTTTAAAACAACCCAGCCTGGCTCCCTCTGGCATCCAATGCCGTCATCCATTCTGCCAACAAATTGGAAAGCCGTCCCGCTCTCCCTCGGCCTTCTCATGGCCCCCTGGTGTGGTCATTCCGTGTTTCCAAACGTCTATCGCGACATGCGCCATCCCTACAAGTTCAAGCGATGTCTAAATATCTCCTACATCTTCACCTTTCTCATAGACGCGTCCATGGGTATCCTCGGCTTGCTCATGTTTGGCAACAAGTACGTCACAGAGGAGATCACAAACACCATCCTCAATACTCCTGGCTACCCGCGTACCCTCAGCATTGCCATCATTGTCCTCATCGCATTCATCCCCCTGTCAAAGACCCCGCTCAACGCACGGCCAATCATTACGACCATCGAAGTTCTCCTCGGAGTGTCCGATACTCCGACACCACTCCTACACGACGACGGCGACGACAGCGACGACGACATAGACTTGAACGACCACTCCTACGACTGGCCCCGTCGCCGATACAATAAATACCTTACTTTCCTCCGCTCCCCCGCCGTCACGCGAGCAGCAATCCGCATCCTCACAAACCTCCTTGTCGTCATCATCGCCATCCTCTTCCCCGCCTTTGACAGGATCATGGCCCTTGTCGGCTCCGCCCTCGGCTTCACAATCTGCATCGTGCTCCCGCTTGCGTTCTACCTCAAGATATTTGGACCGGGAAGACTAAAGCCCGCGTATTACATCTCTCCTTCAGGTCAATCGCATACCGGCATCACTCAAGAACTGAGCAAATTCGAGATCGCGTTTGATCTTTTTGCCATTGCCGTTGGAGCTGTGCTGGCCGTCGTTGGTGGCATCTGGGCTTTGCTTCCGGATGAATTTATTTTTGAAAACAAATAATAGAGCTTTGGTATGATTACATGGTCGGCTGCATCATCACGGGAATGCATTGGTTCGGTACATTTGTTTGGATTTTGTATATGGGTTAATTAGTGTCTTGTAACAGACATAGTCGTGCTCTACTGGTTAGTTAGAATTGTTCATGTTTCATGACGCGATGGCGTGACGCTCGTACTGTCTATCAAGCTTACTCCTCGAACTGTGTGTGACCTGTGCCAACTTTGTACCCTAACCCTAAGGTTCCGGCACGGCCAGCTAGGGCTGGTCACGATATCCGATATCGAAAATTCCTGGCGATAAATTAGGCGATATTATCGTGAAGATATCAAATAAGGCGATACGATATACGATATTATTGATGAATATCGTATCGTATCGCCTAATTTGCACGTGACCGCGTCATGGGAAAGATTCCTGCTTATTTAGGTACAAAACTGCTGAAAACCCTTGCCTTAATTCCCGTGCTAGGGTTTGATTGTTGTATGGTGCATCCAGTTTAGTCCCAAAAAAACTCTAAAAAAACTCTATTTTGTTTCATAATTTTCTCTGCATAACACTCACAAATGTATATAAATATATGGCGTACTTGAATATAATTTTGGACGTATATGCCATCTGCTAAGTATTTATTAGACAAATGAAAACAATGCACATTTCAAGAAACAAAAATCAATTCATCAT
>JAJLTN010000536.1:0-18973 GCA_030568215.1 Lipomyces kockii | reverse complement strand
AGCTTTTTGTATGGGAAAAGGCTGACCTCCATTTCAACTCCATTTACGCTAGTAAAATGGGAGCTCCATTTAACGTTACCTGATTCTTTTTGGGTATAATGGGAGTACCATTAAAAGGGGCGATTCTTTTTCGGTTTAATGGGAGTACCATCAGAAAGGGTGATTCTTTTTAGATTTAATGGAAGTATCATTACAAGTGGTGATTCTTTTTTTTTCACGAATTTAAATGGGAGGGCCATTGAAAAAAAGAATCAGGCCCTTAGTCATGAGTGTCCAGCAACACTGCCATCTCGTCCTTGTCGCACGGTTTCCTTCCCCGGGAACATGCAATGCCCGCCTGATCCCTCGTCTGGGGGAAGAAGGGACATGTGCATTCTCTCTTGCCGCCCTGGCCGACATCCTACATCTATTTGCGACGCTTCCGGTTCGAAAAACGCTTCTCTACGCACGCCTTACGGCCAGCTCTGCAGTAGCAGGTTTCATCCAAAGTGAGTCTCTGCAGTTTCATGGAAGATTCAACCGCATGTGCCGGCTGCAGACCTGTGATCCCGTCTCCGTGCCGCTCTAGAGCATAGGCATTTCCATTGAACCCGGTCAAGGTTCGAAGGTCCTTTCATGACGACAATTCGAGAAAGTCAACCTTCTTCATCATCGCGCATCGGAAGAGGCCGGCCATCGTACCCCTGTCATCTTCGTCGGTCGACCAATACACTGTAGTACAGGGTCGTTGCGCTGAGCCGTGTCTCCTTGCCATCTGGCCTTTTTCGTAATGTTTAAATCCGGCTTTGGTGGCCGTAACCTAAAATGGGCAGCCGATTCGCTTACATTTTAGAATGCGAAAACCGGCGAATCGAGTGAAGATTTGCTTGTTCAAAAATCTCCGTCTTCTACCCTTCAACCGGTCGTGAAAGGGACGCACAATCGAAGTAGGAATTTTACGAAAGGCAGAAGCCTTAGGCTTCGAAAGTTGGGAAGGCAAGAAAGCTTTCAAATTCAATGATCGCTATCTCAGACCGCCGGGAGGGAAAACAAGCCGCACATGTCCCTCACATGGTGACAAGATAACTGGGTGGAAGCCATTGGCCAGGCAGTGCGTGGAAGTTTATCTACGTCAGGACGTGGATACCCTGATGGTTCCGTACTAACTGGATCTATGCGAAGGAGCGTTGTTACAATGCTCCTTTACAAGAACTAAATATTTATTATTAAGTGGCACATACAACAAACACCACAGCGTCTGTTATCCGGTGTCACTGTGAATTGCGCAGTTAACCATCGAGCCTGAACCCAGCAGCCGAGTCAGGGTCCCATCAAACTCTAAGTCGACGCGGCTAATGACGCGCTTGATTTACCCGGCACTGCTGTTAGCGAAGCCTCGCAGATTTTATGACGTAGACACATCATATTCAGTATCGCCACCTCGTTGCCTCGCTACGAAATAGGAAAGCATGCATAACAATCACTATTTGCTATACTCGTGTGGCCCAACAAAGGACGTGATCATACCCACGTTGGTGCAGCCGCGTCGCCTTGGCCACCCGCATTCGCTCTGCGCAGATATGATTGGCGGCCGCACGAGACCAAATTAAGAAGTTTTCGGCTACTTAACGAGTAACGGCTAAGCAACATACGCGGCTGACCGGGTCTACGAAGGGCAAGCCCTCACCCAGTTCTTGTGCTCCAAAATAAGCTTTTGGATTGAGACGCACACGATCTTCCCAGTCACGCTTACACCACTAAATTTTTGTTTACTGTAGAACCCATTAAGCCGATGATTACGGCCATTTCGTGGGCTAAACTGGTGTTTATTGAAATGGATTTTCTATCATTATCCTGAATTTTTACAAGGAAACAAATAAGCTTAACAAGGTTATCGTCTTCAAACAGCGTATCGTTTTAACGTGATTCTACTGTACTTTCTGTGTCGTCTAGTTAAATTTCGTAGTGTCTTGGGGTTTGCTGTTCTCTTCTTGGGCCGTGAATTCCCTTGCCAAGTTTTGAGTCGCAGCTGACCTCCAGCACATTGCTTTTGTTCTCCACCAGTCAGCCGCCCACTTGTATGACATTCCACAGCTTGCTGCTTCCAATGCACCATTTCCAGGGACATATGACTGGCAGAAAGCCCCCGTTAGAGATCCTTCATGACCCTCAGTGAAAGTATTTTTTACTATGACTTTAATGAACTTTTGTGTGCGTCTTGTCTCGTTTTTCTCATGTCTCTGCATTCTAGGTCTCCGAGTCGGTGCTGCGGCGGTCCAGCACTGTCATCAAAATTCAGTAGTACCGACTCCATTGACATCTGTACTTGATGTGGGTATATATGACTGGTGTTCCATAGCGACACTCTCCGAACTGCTCAGGCTGATAAACCGATCAGTTTGATCAAATCGCAACTGTGACCGAATCTATCGCGCCGCTGCCCACAGAATTCCATTACCCAGATTACCTTTATCTGAGCAATGGATTTCAGCTTCTCAATTGCTCATCATTTCCGGCAAACTCTGCAGATGCCAAGGCTTGCTCCTCTGGTAAGGTTGCGCTGCTCTCTACTGGTAGCGGTTCGATGATCTACGGCACCCCGGATAGTTCATTGGATTCAAACTATCGATATTTGAACCTGTCATCCATGGTGAGTGCCAAAGGCACGCCATTCCCTCTTCTGGCGGTCATCTTGCTGACTTTCGAAAGCGAGTTACCAATCTTGAAGACACCGATGTCTACGTATTACTTCAGTTTGGAAATCCGTATGCCCATGGCGGGCTCGAATTAGTATTTCCATTTGGGTCCTATGAATTCGTAATTCCTACAGGAAGCTTCAAGCTACTAATAGAAGGCCTCGAGGAAGCAGGGCTGACTTATGTCCAATACCTGTACTTTACCTGTAACAAAGGCCACAATGACTCGGACTCAAGCGGCCCAGCAAGGTTAATTTTGCGTTAGTGTTGATCTCTACAATTTCTAGCTGACCTTTGCACTAGTGTTGCCTTTGATGATGTTAAAATCGTGGTACCACACACCTCACAAGAAAGTAGCATGTATACGCCAATTGCGGCGTCCACAGGATGTCCCACATCAGCTGTGACTAGCTGTGTAGCCTGTGCACCTGCAACTCCAACTGCCACTACGCAGGTTCTTACGGTACGTTTTAATCGTTACAAAGGTCAATATGGAGACGTGTAATTGACATGCGGTTAGTTTGATGACATCAAAACGGGGCGAACTGGTAGTGTAACCATGCCAGCGCACTATAAAGGATTCAACTTTTCTCCAGCTGCAAACATCGTACGCTCTCCAGGCAACAATGCATACGGTTCAAAACGGTCGTCTGGTGCTAATGCTCTGTCCGGCGTGCCCACCGGAAACGGGTTTGACTCGTTCGCAATAGCTTTCTCTTCAGAGCAGACCCCCTCGTTCACTATTCAAGAGTTCTACGTCACAATCTTCAATATTTCAGACCCCAATGTCGCGCCAAGTCAGTCCGCTTCGTTGCGATTGATGTTCTTCGGTAGTAGCCAATCAATAGTCATACCTGCTGGAGAAGAAATGTTTAAAGTAAATGCAGCTGCGACCTCTAGTGGCAGCTTTCCCGATGCCCTTGCTGTAAGTTTTCAGGCATTCTTTGACGACTCTAGCCAAGCAGGTGTCATCATTGATGGTATGAAATTTGAGAGACCTCATTATCCAGAGCTTTCGGATAATTGTCAAAATGGCATACGGACCCTGACGGTAAGTCCAAATTGTGTTGAACGAAGAACGCCTATCTGATCATGTGATTAGTTTGATGATATCGACACATCTTGTGGTAATGGTGACATTGCTGCACCAGTAACGTGAGAAATTTGTTTATTCATCACTTGACGCATGGAATTTTTACGCTGATGGTTAGAATGCAGCTACGGAGACTTTCGCCTTCACTATACGGAATCTGCGTACGAAGAGCAGTCTCCATGGCATGTAACAGCTGCTTCTCTCTTCGCAGCCAACTCATCCGAAGCTCTAGTCGCAGACGGTTCTCGTAATTTACTCTACGGCTCCACCGGGAAGAATGGACCATTTGGGATGTTTGACTTTGTCATGACGGGCAGACCTACCGACAGTCTCTTACTGGATGAGCAACAAAGCTTGAAGTCTAAAGGCAATTTTGACTTCGATCTCATTTCTATGAGACTGGGCCTTGGCGAGATCGAAACCGTTGTTGATGCATACTGGTTTGAATTTGCTATGAAAGGTTTCGATAAGTGCGGAAACCAGGTAGCACAGATGGAAAGGCTATATATCGCCTTCCCAGGCACAGGAGGGAGCTTCACCGAGTTCAGAGCTGGTATGTTTGCTGAGTTAAATTTTGTCGGGTTAAGGAAATTACAATTGTAAGAGCTTCTTCACTTCCAACATTTGGATATCCCACATGACTGACAACGCCTTTAGTTCTGCTACCACTCTTACATTACCTGAAGGTGGTCCGATGTTCTATGACTTGCCATTCTGGATCGATTCAGTGGAATATCGCCGATCGGGTTTGGAAGACTCTTGTCCAGAAGGGGGGGATTGACTGGAGGTTGGGTCATAATGCAGCTGGTGTCCCTAATGAACAGCAGATCGTAGCAATTGAAATTGAATAACGCTATTTTATAAAATATCGTTTGAGCGAGCATATTACTTGAGCGAACATACCTTGAGAACTTGGTAAAGTTATGCTTCAAGATGAAGACGCTATAGGACGGCGGACTGGACTCGAAACGGGGACCGGAGTCGAGGGATTGAATGAGATTTTATTCAAAGAATAAAAGACTTCGTACCGATACAAAAACCACCTAATACGGCATCTTCAATATCCATAAATATCGAGATATATAATAGCTTGAACTGTAACTACAGTGGCTGTAGTAACATTGCTTCCCGCAACATGACCGCGCCTTTGCTGTCAATCTCTGCACATTGGTACGGGATATTAGTACAACGATAGTGAATACTAAACCGGTATTGACAGCGAGCATGATACAAATTCCGTTGAAGTGTGCGCAATCAATTAAAGCAGTTCCACTTCCAAGACCAACAGAAATTAATGAGCAGCTCGAACTTCCGATTATGTCAGTTAGCGGCATTTCAACTCGTTCGCTAATGGAACTGTCAATGTCTCGGTGCTAGACAAAGTTATGTTCCGGTCTGTGAGAAATTGCGCGGTCAGGTTGTGTAACAGGTGGTGCGACAATCGTCATGTGGTCGAGAGGGAGAGTCCCTTTATTCACTTAACGTTAGAAAAGCTGTCTCTTAGGCGGTATTATGATCGGGATTGTGCGGCCCCGGCATGCATTAGTCAGTGGCGACTTAGTCTCGGGGGCATTACGTTGAGGGTCAAAGTTGGATAGTCTGGGGCTTGTTGACGGCGGGCGACATGCAATTGGCAGGTGGTACAAAGTGGGGTCAGGGAAGAAGTATAATCCGTTAGCCGAGGCTAGCCTAACCCACGCGGGCCTCAGGCTGGAAATATTTCCAGACACGGCCATGACGACGTCGAGCCGAAGTAACCGCGCTGTCGTTCCGCGTCAACTATTGTGAGCTAAAATTCCGCAGTCGGTAGAATTGACACAACACATAGCTGTCGATCCATCCTGCGATACCTCTCTATAAGTTTTTAATTTAGCGTTTAATTACCTCATGGGAGGAGGAGGGAACTCTCACAATCCGGGTTCTCCACGCCTAGGACATGGCAGCCGCCATGCCTAAAAAAGGCACAGTTATGCTGCATCCAACGACTCGGAACATCGCATCTCTGCAGAGGCTGTCTCGTCGCCGAGCAGTGAACTAGAATGGTTACAGCATCGACTTGGTAATGTCAATTAACATGTATGAAACGTTTTAAGAGACAATTTTCTGAAAAGATAATGTTTCTGCGCAGTCATGCTCTTGTATAGGGCCTCGCAAGTCAGATTCGGAAACAGGTCCCCCTGGTGGTTAGGGTTGTCGAAGTCTCAGTGCGGGGTTCCGACATGGCATTTGAGCCCTTTTCATCATGGGACTTGTACTGGCGACGTCAGGCATGTCGATGCCGGCAAGGGCGATAGCATCAGGATCCAATTTTGGCATTCGCGAGCCGGAGAGAATATCATCCAGCTTCAGAACCTTAAACCCATCGTTAGACCTCCTTGATCACATGATTTCTTCAGCAGGTTCCACCCTGGCAGCACATAGCCCGAGTAATCTGCAACTAATTCAGCATACGAAAAAGGCGGAGTAGTGGGGCTCGTGGTTCTGCAGATATCATATGACAAACGCTAAGTTTGCGCTAATTCACTTTGGGTTTATGCCTCATCAAAACTTTGTTGAAGGTTGACCCGGTGTACCTACCACGGTCTCCGCGGTGCTACCACCGCGTGTCGAACTGACCCGATAACACCCGCGGGAAGAATTCGGGACTACTGGGGTTTCAGAGATATTTGAAGAGCTTAATGCATGGAAGCTAATAAATCAAAATAGGTGTTAAAGTAGTTTAATTGTTGGGGTCAGTCTGTCATATTATAGATGCACGCTTCTAACAACCAATGCTGGTCCGACTTCATCCCATAAGATCCATTAAAGAGGGATGGACACAGGCCAGATTCAACTCCAGGTTACTCGACACTGCATTTCAACTCCTGTCATCTTAAGCTTATTTCAAGCAGTATAGAACCATAACAACGCTCAAAATTTGTTGACGGTCGTAGATATCAAGTGTGTCGAAAATTCGGCCGAGGGCAAAATTTATTATGGGTCAGACATGGGTCAAGGTCTCGCAGCATTTTTCTCCACCTTTGGGACTTACCCATCTACTACACCAAACAGTCCACGCCATTACCATTAAAATTAGTACTGTGTTTAATTTCAGTATGCCACTTCTGCCCGTAGAAATGGTTCAGTGAGGCCTTTGACTGGAAAGCCGGCTCTTCAAGCCCATGATTACGATCGCCACTTTATCAATTTGGGTTCTGCACCGTAAACCTTAAGTTTTGGACAAGCTGATGTTCCGGTGGAGAACTGTCAAAGCGGGGTCTCGGGGCTACTTCGCGTTCGTGACCGCCTCCGCGCGGGACTACAGCGGCCCTACTGTGGACCTGGACGGTCACGCCTTCCCCACGGGGTCTTCCATCGACATTTTCATCATCAAAGGTGCACAGACACGGTCGCAACCTTACCTGCTATGCCCGCTAGGCTACTGCCCTGTCATGATGTAGACTCTTGGGTATCGTGTACTGCACGGCCCTGTGAACGCAGGCAGGCATGTAACACCCCGCAGGTCAAAATGCGGGGTAGTGCTGGCGACGCTATCAGATTGCCTGCGATTGGCCCCGATGTCCCGGGCGAATAGATTAAGACAGACACGAGCGTATGCTATATTTTCGACGTCCTCCGCCCCCCAGACTCTGTTTCGCCAAATATTCAATTCTCTCTACTCCCACTCTAGCACAATGCATTTCAAGACCGACATCAATGCTGCCGAGGCTGGCGCTGAGCCACCAGTTCTCCTTCCTACCGTCACTCAAGGCCTCAATGAGGACCTACTAGTAGAGGCAAAAGACGCCACGTCATTCGAGCACAAGATGACGGCTCGGCAGGCGTTTAGGATCTATCCAAAAGCTGTCGGGTGGTCAATCCTGCTTTCTCTCGCAATCATCATGGAAGGATACGATACTTGTCTTCTCGGATCGTTCTACGCATTTCCGGCCTTTGTCAAAAAATTTGGAACACTCCAACCAGATGGCTCCTACGGAATTTCAGCACCTTGGCAAGCCGGACTTTCTAACGGCGCTCAGGTTGGCGAGATCTTTGGATTATTCTTTGCCGGTTACGCCTCAGAGAAGTTTGGTTACCGCAAGACTATGATCTTTGCCCTCGTCGCCATCGCCGCCTTCATCTTCATTCAGTTCTTCGCTCCCAATATCCAGACATTGCAGGCCGGCTACATTCTGTGCGGGTTACCGTGGTCAGTATTATGTTCTTAATTTTGCTATTACTACAGGCTGACCCGAGTGGGGGTGTTTTCCAGACGATCACCACGGCATATGCGGCCGAAGTTTGTCCAATTGCGCTTCGGGGATATCTCACCACTTACGTCAACTTGTGCTGGGTCATTGGCCAGTTTATCGCATCGGGCATCCTCCGGGGCATGCTGTCCGTCCAAAACCAGTGGGCTTACAGGGCTTGTTACGCGGTTCAGTGGTTTTGGCCTGTTCCTATAATCACTGGTATCTTTTTTGCCCCAGAGTCGCCCTGGTGGCTTGTTCGTCGCGGTAGAATAGAGGATGCTGGGAAAGCCGTCGATCGCCTCACCACCAAGCGGGCCGACACGAATTTCAACACCGAGCAAAAGGTGGCCATGATGATCCACACCAACGAGATGGAGAAAAAGGTTTCCGAGGGAACCTCGTTTTTCGACTGTTTTAGGGGCACCGATTTGAGGAGGACGGAGATCGTATCTGTTGTTTGGCTCATGCAGGCTTTCTGCGGTTCAGCACTTATGGGATACTCGACATATTTCTATGAGCAAGCGGGCTTACCCACTACCCAGTCATTCAACTTTACGCTCATTCAGTACGCCCTCGGAGCGTTTGGAACTATGTTCTCGTGGGTTGCTATGACCTACTGTGGCCGTCGCACCCTCTATCTCACTGGCATGTGTATCATGTTTTGCCTACTCCTTATCATCGGCTGCATATCTGTTACACCATCCGCCAGTAAGAGCGGCAGCTGGGGAATTGGCTCTATGCTTCTCGTATTCACTCTTGTATACGACTGCACAGTCGGTCCAGTTTGCTACTCTCTTGTTGCAGAAATTCCGGCCACCAGACTCCGCTCCAAATCGATCGTCATTGCGCGAAACGTCTACAATGTAGGCTGTATCGTGAATAATATCATTACACCATACATGCTTAACCCAACTGCATGGAACTGGAAAGCCAAGGCCGGGTTCTTCTGGGCCGGAATCAATGCAGTATTGATTGTATGGACCTTTTTCAGACTCCCTGAACCGAAGGGAATGGCCTATAGTGAACTTGACGTTCTGTTTGAGCGGAAGGTTAGCGCGAGAAAATTTAGCACTACTCCTGTCGATCCATTTAACGGCGTGACTTCGGAGTTGGATGCACCTAAATCGGCAGCTTTTATGGTTGAGAACGTTGAGAAAGAATGATTAGCAGCATTGCATTGGAGCAGCAGCAATTTAGTGTTTTGGTTTTGCCCGGATTTGTAGTGGAGTTAAGTTGTGACGTTGTTCTGTCTATCATATTCAAATAGTACGAGGCAATATAAAAATATACAATAAGTTACGTTCTTGGATTATCAATCTTGGAAATCCGAACTGGTTTTAGCCACCGCCTCTCGACGGTACAGACTTATTTTCCTACATGTAGCGGTTGGACCTTTACCATTGCTTTAAAGCACCCATTTAAAACGCAACCATTTAAGAATGATTTCTAGGACGCGTTAAAGCGATCAGAGTGTCCAAGTCCTGTGCTCTGACATTGTCGCTGCAGTAGGTGGAATTACTAGTTTACTCCTTCGTTTCACGCTCTTATAGTCTTCGTACATCATAGCTTCCAAGCAATAGAGTGCCCATGTAGACAGCGCTTTCCACTTTTTCCGAATCCAGAGATTTTCTCTTCGCAATAAGGACAGCACGGTAGTTCCTCTGGTAGGTACTCGTCCCGAAAGGCTACGCAAGGCAAGTAGGGGTACATATGTGTCAGTGTACTCCGCTGACAACGTGGCCATTCTTTACCCTGTCCTAGGTGCAGTAGTCTCCTTGTATTGGTCTCGTAAACAGAAGGGACCCTCTGGGCAGTAAATAGAAGTTGGGATCAGTGAAATATATGGACCCTTGAAGACTTTGTCTCATCCAGATGAAGTTATGCAATCGAACAGGAGAGATCGTCAACTGCTGACGACAGCCCTAGCAGAGAATCCTTTTTCGACACTGACACACTCGGCGTCGTCGCTGTCCTCGTTATCACCGAGTAATATAGAGATAGTTCATCGGTCAACTCGCGAATAAATGCTATGTCCGTCAGGATTA
Source organism: Lipomyces kockii (assembly GCA_030568215.1). Lineage (NCBI taxonomy): Eukaryota > Fungi > Ascomycota > Lipomycetes > Lipomycetales > Lipomycetaceae > Lipomyces > Lipomyces kockii. The sequence continues at coordinate 8,928 of JAJLTN010000536.1, read as the reverse complement.
CTGAACTCACTTTTCTCGACAGCAACTGAGCGTCGGCGATTTCCAACTGAGAAAGACCTGATACAGCATTTTCCCACGTCCGGTAACGCTTATATTCTCGCGTGGATTCTTTGATTCGAATAGCTGGCGTTAATAAAATTCTTTAGTGGCGACTGGCGAGCTCATCCCTATGGGAATGCCATCTTTCTAGCGAGAATACAGGAAACTTGATTTTGGTGTACTTGTTCGGTTTATCGTTCTACCGCAGTCCGTTGTCGAGCGTGAGGACATAGGGGCAAAGCGTGCAAATTACGCGAACACACGCAATTGGCGCAGATACTAATGAAGGACGCGATCGCAATGCAATATATGAGTCCACATTGATGGAGCAATGGGTGTGGTAGTCCTTTTCGTTATGTTTGCTCAATCGCCAATTGCCGCATACAGCGTGGCGGCCTCATTGCGCGAGACGGCGACGTTGGCAGATTATGTGAGACTGTCGGACGATTACCACTGATGTACGGGAGAATTTCGTACAGGGTAGTGGCACGAAACGGTTAGTAGCCCGCTTGCTTTAGGTCTCATATTTCAGCTTATAAACATTGCTGCGAATTTTCGTGACGGCTGCCGTACGATAATTACTACGGAACTTGCTCTGGAGATGCATAGACTCTTTCAGAAGAGAACAGTCAAGACTATTCCGTGGCAATTACTGAGTCTGGCCCAGACAGCTGGGTTTACGATTTCACAACATCGGCTGAATCGTCGATATGAAATTCATAGAATTTTGCGAGGAGCCCGATCGTGCTGATATCGTGCTAGACGTCCCTGAGGAAGACTAGAATTGAGGAATGTGAGCTAGTGCCATTTGATATGGAGTTCTTGAATCAGTATATTGCTCTAATAGCCACTTTTGGGGATAAAACAACAACATCCGTGTTCGTTAATAGTAATGATACCCTTTACACCTCTTAACGAAATTGGTACGAATGTACAGTAGATTTGTAGTGCAATGAAAGCAAATAACGGACTGTTTTCCCGTCGTTGCTCTAACGACAACCTCCCTTAATCCTCCCCCCTCCAAATTAACGACGGCGAAGTCACGAGTCCGAACGGCTTCACTTCGGTCATGAAAAGCGGTGACCCCGCAGCGGCGCTGACACCGAAGCGAGTACCATGCCATCACTCGACCACCATTTGGTAGCTACCCCGCCAGGAACAGAAGACCATGATGCACACAATACGGCACATTCCAAGGGAGTGAGGAGATTCCGATCAACGCGGAGAACCTCAGCTGAATAGAGTCTCGAACCAAATTGATGAACCGCTGATTGGGAATCCCCGGCCGAAAGTTTCGCCGAAGTAGTTCCGTAAGGTCCTTGATGCCCGCGTCCAGCCTGACTCCAAGTGCAACAGGTTAGATAAAGTATGTCGCCAGCTTATCCGATCAGTTCTCCTCTATATCCTTCTCCTCTATCTAATCCTGACACCCTAAATGGTTGCAGAAAATTCCTTGTCCCCTAAGCGCGCCTGGTGGAAGGAGTCGAATGTCTACCAGGTCTATCCGGCCTCATTCAAGGACTCGAACGGCGATGGCCGTCGGCGATATTCCAGGAATAAATTTAAAGCTTGATTACATCAAGAACATCAATGTTCCGTCGTCTGGCTTTGTCCGTGCTACAAGTCACCGTCGGTCGCTATGGGATATGACAAAGCGGATTACAAGAGATATCTATGAGAAATACGGTATTCTGTTGGTGAGTTTATCAGCGGGCTGCATAAGCGTGGGCTGAAGTTTGTGATGGATTTGGTGGTGAATCACACTTCTGATCAGGTAAGTCAAAAGGTTTAGATTCTGGTTTTGGCCGCTCACCATCTACAGCACGAGTGGTCCAAATCTGCGATCTCGTCGAAGGAGAGTCCGTACCGCAACTTCTACATTTGGAAGAACCTGAAGCTGAGCCTAACGGAGAACTTCTTCCTCCTAACAATTGGGTTTCGCATTTTGGTGTCCTTAGTTTTCATAATCGTCTACAGGCAGTGCATGGGAGTACGACGAAAAGAGCAACGAATACTACCTCCATCTTTTTGCCAAAGAACAATCTGATCTCGACTGGGAAATCTAATAGTCTGTCCCGAACTACATAATATTATCCCCTTCTGGCTCGATCGCGGAGTGGACGGGTTGCGACTGGACGCGATCAACTTTAGCAGCAAAAACCTCGATTTTCCCGACGCGCCTGAGAGTATTCCGTCTGCTAAATTTCAGGGTGCGACTATTATTATGCCAACGGACCCGGCTTGTCTCTTCTTCTAGGTTTGTTAATTTCTGAGAATTGGGCGTAGTGTCACGTCGTGCAATTCGGCCGTCGCGTCGATGGTAGAGGGTCGTGTACGACACGTTGTAGATCTTCGCTGCAGCCCTAATACTTAGCTCTTTGTCATTTTTAAGAGATACAAGGGCAAGATTTAATCGTGCTTCGTACGGAAGTAAAGGCATAATTTATTGTGGTGGAGAGTAGTGTTACAATAGAGCAGGTAGATGGCAGTGGAGCGTGATCCGTTCGCTTGTGTGATCCGTTCGCTTGTGAATTACGTTAACGAAGATTATTCGCAGGATATCCGCGCAACGAATAAAATTGCGAATATTATTCGCCGAATATTCGTTATTCGCAACCCCTGAAACCCTGAAACTCACCAACAGGCGGAGGCATAAACCGCAAAACGAAAGACGCAAACCACAAAACGCAAGACTGACGCACTGTTCAGGCTTGCTCCTGACACCATATACACAGAGCAAGAAAAGTGCGCAGCTCGCCATCAATTTACTCCTTACATATCACATTGAGCTGGAAGGCTGTAAGGGCCCAATCTTGGCTCTTGAAACTGTGAATTAAATTTATTATGGGGCCCTTGAGCACGTGATTAGATGCGAATATTATTCGCCGAATAAATTACGAATATTATTCGCACTGCTCAGGATTTGCGAATGAAATAGCGAATAATATTCGCAGCGGTTGGGACTTGCGAATAACGAATACAAATAATGCCGATTACTGCGAATATTCGTATTCGGAGCAGCCCTAAATTAACACCGTTCCTTATCCCCCGCGCCCACTGTCGAGTAGCGTCCCCGGAATCGGTAGTGTCCAAGTGGCTTGGTTCTCGCCATCCTTGGAGTTACCCTTGCTCCAGGCGAATGAGCGTACTCGAATTAAAGAGGATCTCAGTCCGTCAGGCCTCCCCTCATGCCCCCAGATGAGAACGTATTGCCGGACCAGTTGTGCTACCAAGCGGCTTGGTTCTCACCGTATTGGTCAGCTGGATCCAGGCTGCCCTCGCCCACATTCGAGTACGCGTCCCCAAGTGGCTTGGCTCTCGCCATCCTTGGACTCACCTTGTTCGAGGCGAATGAACGTATCGAATTGAACAGGAGTGTGTCAGCACTTCTCTTATCCCCCGTGCCCATAGTCGAGTACGCATCGCCCGAACTGGACTCTCCTCAAGCACAACCCACATTCGAAGTGCTTGCACCAAATCCCGCCCAGTCAGTTAGAAATTGTTAGACAAATATCAATGGCTTGACGATCGAATAGGTCAGTTAGAGGAGAAGCGAATGTGAAGAATCGCGCTCGCAAGGATTCATATGAGGAACAGGACAACCTGTATGCTGATTTCGCGTTTAAGGTGTACTTTATTGTCCTTGATTCCGTCAATCACAATGATAGCACATAAAGATGGCATATAGGGCTAACTCGATATTCGTTTATGCCATATAGACGTGGTGCGTTGTGAGCATTATGCATTGAAAAATTATGAAAATTAATTTGAAGTGTTTTTCGGGACTAAACTGCAGGCACCATACCAAAAAATCGGAAAACAAAAGGGGTCTTGTGTCGCAAGGGTTAGGAAAAAAATCTGTACATTATTTGGGAGAGAATAGGGAGGTTCAGCAACCATTTTTACGCCGTAAATTTACGCCAAATCCTCCGTGTGACTTCCTTACCAGCTGCAAAAAATAATGGCGTGTCTTGTCGCTTCCACAGTCACGTGAGCATAGATTCCATTTGTGAATTTCTGGTCTGGTCATGCAACCTACGAATGTGTATCGTACCCGAGATGCAACGATTTGTGTAAGCGTAACACCCCTTAACTTTCAACAAGTCGAAGGGAATCCCCGACGAGCCGGTCAGAAAATAGTCGTTTGCTGCGCCTATTTCCTTGTAAGGTCTAACTGTAGTTCGTTCTCTTTCATATGTGTTGACGTATCATCTTACGTATTCCGTATCTACAATCTTCACTGATCATGTAAATCAAAGCACAATGCATCCGTATAAATGAAAAGACAATGTATCAAATTATTCAAATTTGAAAGGGTCCACAAAACATCAATAAAGCTAACTAAGGTATGAGAAGACTTGTCAGTCCGTCCCCAGATCCGATAAGGTATATCTCTTCGCACTGGATATCAACTGATAGCTAAGCGATAGGAGATACACTATTTAGTCGTGAGAACAATTCGGCCTCCATTCTCTCTGCCGCTCGCGGTCCGCTCAGTATCTCCCCAACCATGTCTGATCCATCTGGAAAATCATGCTCCAAAACCGGCTCGCCATTTCCTTTCATATTAGCAAGAACTGCCTGACGGAAGTGCCAACGCAAAAGCTCATCTAATACGCTTCGCTCATCGTCTGGATTCCTGCAGACAGGATCAAGCGTCCTTCCGTCCAGCCCAAATGTGTCTTCCATGAATACTGTAATTTTGTAGTTATCATCTGCATCGATACCAAATCCAAAGGAGTCAAATTGTTGGTGAACATTTGACTGCATGAGAAGCCCATTTTGACAAGAGTTTATCCCGGAATCTGTCTCTCCTGACCTAATCGTGATGTATCGTGGGTAATTCAGACTTCTGAAAAGTTCTTCATGAGACAACGGGAAAATATGAGCGGCTTCAAAGCCTGACCAATAATTTCTATGAGCAGTAAGATTGATATTTCCTGTGATCACGCATTTGCCATCCCTTTCTCGTACTTCATCACGAAAATGGCGATCTCTCTTGCTGATGGTACGCGTATATACTCGTGTGATGCATCGCTCTTCAGTGAGTGATATCGTGCCTAATGCTACATTAGTCGATTTATCGTAAGCCTCGATACCAACCAAGATTACCTCCTGGATAATCGCAAACTAGGTCATAGAGTCCCGGTTGGAGAGGCTCATCGGTAGCCGTCAGCGGAGCCTCGGCCCCTCGGAGCCACACAGTGTAGGGACAATCCGCGCGGATGACCCATGCTAGCATTTTGAGGAATTTTCGTCTAGTTACAGACGGATTTAAATATAATCCTCCAAGACGCTCATTTGGTCGTCCTCGATCGAAAATGTGGACACTTCGATCGACAGACCTGTTGACCGACATGTATGACGCTGATTATTCAACACAAGATCGAAACGGAATGAATTGGCATGAAAACAGGACGAGAGAGTCATTAACACTAATCGTGCTAGAAGTTTAACCACGAGCTGCTGAAACTCCAGTACGGAAAGGACATACATAACCAACATCTGGCTTAGGCCGTAAGGTAAGGCGCTTCAAGCACAAGTCCCCGCCAGAAATACCAACCATAACATCGCTACGAGGGTAGGGGTTTATGGAACCCTTTGCATTATGTTCGTTAGTTATGCCTTTTAGCAGCAGTTGCGACGCACATATGTCCGAACAATCAATTTCTGTCTGAAACGCGGCTAGTCTTAAACGGCCGACAAAAATTATGTTTTGCCCGCGTCAAGTAAATTTAAAAAACGTCACTAAAATCTCATTTTCAAATTTTTAGATTTTATGCTTGGCCCCGATCGCCGCCGAGTATGATATGATGCTAATGTAAGGCCAGAAAGCATACTTAAATAGACTCAAATTTTCGAAATGTTGGCAGCACTGATCTTAGCGATCGGCACGGATAAGAATTTTCGTTATCCATCTCTGTATCCATATCCAGGCAACATATAGTTATCCGTATCTGGATCCGTATCCAGAAGAAATGGGCTTATCCGTATCCGTATCCGTCATATCCCTGGATATCCACGTAGGAATGACAAAATTATATCACAAATACGAAATATACGGTCCAACTGGGCTAAAAACGCTTTCTTGAGATTATGAGTCAATAAGACAGATCGTTAAGATCGATCCGGCGATCCATACATATGAACCCGGCTCGCCTTGCTCTACAAATGAGTTGGTCTAATATACGTAATGGATCGGTTTATATTCAGGATGTATAAGCTGTGTTATTGTTGCGGTGTCCACATTTCGTGCCCGATTCTATTATTGCTCTGATCGACTGCCATATCTGGATCACAAGAACTAAATTTTATTTATCAGATCTACAATTAAATAAGAAATACGAAATAAAATAAAGTAAAAATAATAGTTGCTAAAAAAATAAAAAAAACGATAATTGTTATTAAAGCATGAATATAATATTAAGGAATTCTAGTACAGTACCATTATTAACATTATTAAAAGAAGGAAACAAAGTGTTGAAATAACAACTATAACTTTAGAATAGCTAGCAAAAGTGTGTAAGACATAAAGTACATGCTAAGGCATATGGAGTAACGCTAAAGGACACGTCATGAGAGTTGCTGATGGCAGTTGAAAGTCATCATACGAGCATCGCAGTGCAGGAAGTGGTGTTATAAATACGTCACGAAAGCTAAATCTAGCTTATGCACATACGACTTAGGTACAATCAAAGTGCATCATCTTTGTTAGGATGATAGCCCGTATCCAGCTAGAAGACTGACGATTTATGTCCTGCTCAGGTTACTTCATTAGGGGTTGTCGTACCACACATGAGCATATCTCGTACGAGATTGCAACACAATTATGTGTGGTATATGATCTGATCCTATTCAAAAGAAGAATAGACTCAAGAATAGTCTCCAACAGATCAGTCCACCTTCATATGAGATCATGTAATAAGTCGTCTCACCTGACGCATAACTTCTTACTGAGGATCAGACATAGTCAGACTATCACATAGTATTCTAAGTGAATATATATAGAGCTCGTAATCACCTTGGATACGATAGTTGATTTATGTAATCAGTCTACGGAATCCATCAACCCCTTCCAATTAAGTTCTAATCGAACTTACCTTCCACTACGCTTTGCCAATTCACATCACTTATTTTTTCAACAAAGGAATACAAACGGATTTTATTGCGGTCTTGTCGCACATTTGCATAATCTCGGCGAACGGATAAAGGAAGATGCAAGACGCGCGGCCGAAAATTTCTCACAAGGAGGCCTAAAATATGCCAGAATTACAAAAGTTGCCCTTGCCTGTCCAGTGTAGGTGAGTTAGAGGCAATGGGTCAGGATGGAGACGAGAATCTCGAACTGATTGATCCGAACAACATTCGATGTGACTGTCTCTTTTTAGAAAGTACTTTCTTTCGTGCCGCCATATTTCTTTGCGGATGTTACATATGATGTCTTGACGGAAGGGCAAGGGAACGAGTTGCCGTTAGGTTTGAAGATAGTGGCTACGAGGTATACGAGGGCCGCGGACCCGATTGTCCAGAAGAAGCCGCGCGATCAGAGATTGGTGCTCCTGCTTGGCGCGCACTTATTTTCAAGAAAATCCTTGAAAGCCTACGTAGCCGCTATTATGAGAGATGAGCTTGAGGAATACCTTTTAGAGACGTACGATGATGATCCTGAGCAGCGTGAAAATATTATGGAACTTTGGATCGGATCCCTGCAGAGATCGAGCGCTGCATATCTCACAGATGAGAACACGGAGTATATGGTCAACGCGGAGCGTGAGAAACGAGTTGTAGGCGGCGAAAGTGAGAGTAATTATGAAAATGAAGATGATGTTGACGAGTAGGTTGCGACAGCGTAATTAGGGATCGGCACGGATAATATCCAGGCCAAATTTTCCTTATCCGTATCCGTATCCGTATCCGCGTAAAATATCTATATCCGTATCCGTATCCATATCCAGATATATTGGCTTTATCCGTATCCGTATCCGCAGTATCCACGGATATCTATGGCTCACGTGACTTTGAAGGGGCTTTTGCTCGGTCGTTTTTGGTTTGGAGCCCAGGACTATGGAAAGAGGATGATCCTACGATACTAACTGACTATATTATTGACCACTCAATTGGGCTTCAAACCGCTATCTATCCGGCACTCAATAATGGACATACACCCTAACCCGGTACATAAGTAGTTCAGATCCATGTTCTGATTCAAGTTCCTCCGCTCACAGCCAAGCGGGCACCAAATTCTGGATTCATTGGACTTCCATTCCCTATACAACTGATATTTCGCAAATCGCAACTCATTTAAATAGGGCTGGGACGGATGGGCGGATATGGCGGATTCTATCCGCCAAATTATCCGCCTCGAATAAATATCCGCCGCATTTTAAGTGGAGGATATGGATGTCGAATAAATATCCGCCAGGTCCCAAATTGGCGGATAAGTCGGATAATTTCCTAATTAGGAACGATCGATGTGGAGTATTTAATGTCAGGTCCAAGGTTCACAGTATTGTAGTCGGGAACGCTAAGAGTTCCCCGAGGATATATTATATCGCAATGTCCGAATGAGTTAGCTATGGATTTCGAGGTTTGTATTCGAGATTTGAAAAAACTGGATTAATTCTTCGCAATTTAGGACTACGGTAAGCCCTGTAGGTACTTAAATTAAAGATTGTGCGGTTTTAACTCAACTAACACATTAAAAAGAAAGAAATGAAATGAAAGAAGTAACTGATAGTACACACAACCTCGAAGTAACGAAGGACGCAGTAGAAAAAAACACACAGTCACGTAATAGACGTAACGGAAGTGCGAATGATGCAAGGGGATGTTAAATGTGTGCGGCTCAGGCGGAACATTTCACATTCTTTGTCGACGCGCTTGCAGAAT
>JAJLTN010000535.1:2457-14214 GCA_030568215.1 Lipomyces kockii | reverse complement strand
TTATTTTCGGCTGACGAAAGGGGAAGACTACAAACAACACGAGAGAATTTAAGCGTACTATTCCTAATATGGCAGTTGTAATACTTAATCGGGTATAGCGTACTTTAGCTTAAACGTTACGTAACCCTAAACCCTAGTACCACTACCGCCATAAGTCAGACTCTTCCATAGTTAAGAGTCTACGTACCGCTCAAACTAGTACCTGCGATGTTTTCTGCAATTTTCAATCTAAATTAAAAAAAGCTGCCATTTAGTATAAAAAGGTGATTAATAAACAACATGATTAATTTTATTTTCTATTTGAAGGGGTCGTGGTTGTGGTATTTAGGCTTGCGAATTGTCTGGTACTTTTGTCGGGACTAAGCTGGAGGCACCATACTAGCCGGTCGCTCGCTTATTATGGGGCCAGAAGTCCAAAGGCAAAAACGTCACCAAAAATTCAAATTAAAACAAATTATTGCACTGAAATCAGAAAGTCAGGCGGTTCGGATATATAATATATTGCGATTAGATTATGTTGGACGTGTAAAAGCAGGGCAGCGGTTTTGCCTGGACGATTTGTTGGTGGAAGCGTGGGTATCGGCCATAGGCAACGTAATTTGGGTGTAGTGTGCGAAGCAGGGCTAGGGTAAGCAGCAACAAGACTTCGCCGGTCAGCTTGGCGTCTCACGTCCCCACCTCGTTCTTTTTGCGTGCCCAACCGCCCCGAGAACGTTCCTGCTTATTTAAGTGTAAAAACTGCTGAAAACCCGTGGATAAATAACGGGTTTGGTTCAGGGTAGGGTTTCTCTTAGGCAATCACCAAAGTTTCAGCAGTTTTGGCACCTAAATAACGACGTGTCCCGAGAACAACCCAAAAATCACGAGAAACATGCGGGCACTGAGGTTAACGCCCACAAAGGCGGCACGCAGGGCACCGACCGCTCGCCATCATCTCGTGACAAAAATACCATAGAAGTAACATGATGACATCGAGATGCTTGTGCAGTAACTAGCCGTAAAACATAACAGAGTCTGATAGTTGTTGAATTCAGCTTGGTAGGAAGTAGGGCTCAGCCGAATATTCGCACCATTTTGCGTTGCGAATAACGAATAACGAATATTATTCAAAGGATGTCCGCGCAACGAATAAAATTCCGAATATTCGTTATTCGCATATTTATTCGCAACCCCTGAAACCCTGAAACTCACAAGCAGTGCTCATAGTTTATTACGGTTCCAACACAAGAAGAAGCAAAGGCATTAAGGAACAAAACGACAAGCAAATGAAAGGCGGAGGCATAAATCGCAAAACGAATGACGCAAACCACAAAACGCAAGACTGACGCACACTGTTCAGGCCTGCTCCTGACACCATATACACAGAGCAAAAAAAGTGCGCAGCTCGCTATCAATTTACTCCTTACATCACATTGAGCTGGAAAGCTGTAAAGGGCCATCTTGGCTCTTGAAACTGTGAATTAAATTTATTAAGGGGCGTACCCCTGAGCACGTGATTAGATGCGAATATTATTCGCACTGCTCAGGATTTGCAGCGGTTGGGACTTGCGAATAACGAATACGAATAATGCCGATTACTGCGAATATTCGTATTCGGAGCAGCCTTAGTAATATTTCAGGGAAATAGCAAACCCGCCGGTTACAGTTAAAAAAGGCCAAACGGTAGCTCGTCGAATTGACCCGGAATTCACTCTGTGTCGAGCTCAATTAGTTGAAGAACTGGCACTAACTTGGCAGAGCATTGCATTGTCGCTGGATGTTTGGACCAGCAAAAATTCGTCGGACATTTAGGGCTGGACCCGATCGGCGTTGTAATGTATGCAATACACGCATTCCATTTGGGCACGAAATAACCCTTTCGTGTTGTGGGCGCTGGGCGGCTACACCTACCAGTTGTCCCACTTTTGGGAGAGCATTGAAATCATTCAGCCGTCCGTATACAAGTCATTAGTTAAGCTTGCAAAGCATTAGTGACCTTTCATTATTATTAGTGGTCCAGTCTAAACTCCCAACCGCATATCACCTAATTTCCTTAGTTTGGAAATTTGTGTATAGACAGGCGACTACACTCTGTGAGCACCTTTAGGTACATTGATTACCGGGATAAGGAGACAGTAGTATTCCGGGACACACTCATAACTAATTCCAATAAATTCAGGGAACTGGTAGGCTTGCCTTTTACCTGTCTGAACAGCTGTTTGTCTACTTGCCCTGACATACTAATCTCTCGTAGTGAGTGGTATACCAGACTCAGAGGAGCCAGGCAGTTTATTCTACTTCACGGGCACTACCTTATTTAGTGACCACGTCACTGCGCATTTTTATTCTACCCCACTAAGGTTATTTGACTTTAGTAATCACACCATAGTAGGGTCAGTGATTCCATCACTAAACAGAGGTCTTATAGACGCTACACAAGAAATAAAAGAGGAAGGGTGCTCAGGGCACCTGACGTCGATGTAGACGCTGTCGAGTTCTTCCTAGAGAAAAGATTCCAGCAGTACAGCTATTTTGGTAGTTAGTCTCCCTAAGCTCTCCCCCTACTAACATTTACGAAGTATGCCGCAATGACACTAAGTACAGTTTGAGCATGGAGTTTTTAGACAGCGATTCAACTATTTTGTCTTCCATCCCAGCGATCATCAAACACTTTTTACTATTCCCAAAGAGGAATGGTCGGTTTACTCCCCATGAATCTCTATAAATTATCATCCGTAATGCCCTCGAGTCCCCATCCATACATCTTCCCCCCGAATGACCATTCAGAACTTGAGATCGACGTACCCCGGCGGCGAACGGAAGGCTATATAGAGCAACATAGATTACGGCTGTGTCGGATGCGGATATCCGCCTAATTTGCCGTATCCGCCATCCGCCATCCGCCATCGCAAGTTTGGCGGATTTACATCCGTCATCCGTCATCCGCCATTACAAGTTTGTCGGATCCTCATCCGCCGTCTTGTCGATTAAATCCGCCTTCCTATCCGCCTTGATCGGATAAATCTAAATGATTACACTAGCCTAATTAGGTAAGAGAATTTCCTTTGATAATTTAGCGCCAAACGTTATTTTGAAATCAAAATTCACCCGTTTTCGTTAATCGACTCTCTCGTCTTAAGCAAATAATAAAATAGTCAGGATTACATAGACATTGTACTTGTCAGCACAGGCGTACCGGCATCGACGATCTGCATTCTGTAAGCGCGTCGACAAAGAATGTGAAATGTTCCGCCTGAGCCGCACACATTTAACATCCCCTTGCATCATCCGCACTTCCGTTACGGTGACTGTGTGTTTTTTTCTACTGCGTACTTCGTTACTTCGAGGTTGTTTGTACTATCAGTTACTTCTTTCATTTCATTTCTTTCTTTTTAATGTGGATAGCAGTGTTAGTTGAGTTAAAACCGCACAATCTTTAATTTAAGTACCTACAGGGCTTACCGTAGTCCTAAATTGCGAAGAATTAATTTAGTTTTTTCAAATCTCCAATACAAATCTCAAAGTCCATAGCTAACTCATTCGGACATTGCGATATAATATATCCTCGCGGAACTCTTAGCGTTCCCGACTACAATACTGTGAACCTTGGACCTGACATTAAATACTCCACATCGATCTTTCCTAATTAGGAAATTATCCGACTTATCAGCCATCCGCCGGCGGATACGGCGGATAAATATCCGCCAATTTGGGACCTGGCGGATATTTATTCGCAATATCCGCCACTTAAAATGCGGCGGATATTTATTCGAGGCGGATAATTTGGCGGATAGAATCCGCCATATCCGCCCATCCGTCCCAGCCCTAACATAGATAACAGATATAGAGAATCATTCTGCTTATAGCGTAAATTGTAATGATTCTTGAAGAGGAGCAAATGTAGGAAAGGGATGGGTAAGTTTTTCCCAATCCTTCATATCAATGATACTGATTTATTGACGAATCTGATTATAGTCGGAAGACTGGGCTACTATACTCCATTTAGCTTAGTTGTCCGCGATCGCCGCCATCGCTAATGGTCTCCTGTCAACATTCGAGCCCGGTACGTCCACCGGCAAGTGGATCGGATACCAGATCCTCTTAGGGTTTGGCCGAGGAGTGGGGATGCAGATGGTACGTTTATACCCTTCATTTTTTCTACCATAACAACATCTTGTCCTGACGGTTGATACTGGTATAGCCCGTCCTCGCCGTCCAAAACCTTCTCCCACAACCCGTGATCCCCATCGCCATGGGTCTAGTCGTCTTCAGCTCCAGCTTCGGAGGATCCTTATTCCTGAGCTTCTCAGACACAATCTTCACCAACAGTCTGAGATCCTTGGTCCCACACCGCAGTGGACGCCGAGACCGTGATCGCCGCAGGTGCAACGGGCGTGCGAGACGTCGTTTCGATCCAGGACCTGGCCGGTGTCCTGATCGCGTATGCGAAGAGTACGGATCATGTTTTCCACCTGTGTACCGGGGCGTCCGTGGCGTGCTTCTTCTTTGCCTGGGGAATGGGCTGGAAGGATATCCGCGCGAAGAAGCAAGTTGATCAAGTTTAAAACAGCCAGAGGTTTTAGTTTCTAAATGGGTGTGGCGATTCATTCCATCCATTCCACGGAGGGGTTCTGTGGAATGGAAGTGGACGCTAAGGGGCAGCTTCGCGATGGAATACAATCTGTACAGGACGATGAGGCAATGGATCAGTTGCGAGACGATGGAAAATGGAAAATCGACGTAGGCGGCGGGTGGGATGGAGAAGTAGACATCGAACCAAGACTTCATCGAGTCGGGACAGGCGTAAAGACGGTCCAGTTGCGAAAAGTTAGAGTTGTTCGTGGTGATCGGCAAGCTGGCAAGCGCAATCTCATTGATGGTGAGGGAGGTGCTGTGGAGGTGTGCCAGCAAGATCTCTGCCGAGATGTTAAAACTGGGACTCGAAAAGGTAGTTGACTACTGAACCGCTTACCACTTCCTTGTAGGTGAGGCGAAGCTTGCTCTTGACTTCCTGCAACTCGAATTGGAGTGCATGGAGATAGAATGTCGGGGGTGCTCTGATGCGATCGGCCGTTTCCATTGCCCCCTCCTGCCAGTTTTCCAGAGTCACTTTTTCAACTATCAGCTGTAATCGAATTTGCTGCACCAAGATTCTATCGTTTAAGCACTCTTGTCTTTCATCCAGAACTCGGAGGCACTCATCCAGGTGCGGTGTCCAACGGAGCGCATCGATTTTCTGCAAGAATGACGAGATACTAAGAGGGCATATAAGCCCGCGGGACTGAAAAGATGATGGAGAGAAGAACGCATACATTGAAGTGATCAAAGAGCAGCCAAGCACAGCTCTTCGTTCCTCCATGGTCCGAACTGTAGGTTTTAATGGCCCGGGATCGCGTTGGGGCTGGTGGCAATGGCGTGTACAGTATTTATAAAGATGTTGAATGGAGAACGAATTCGACAGTTGGACAGTTATAGTGTAGGTCAGGTGGACAAAAGATTTGGGAGCAGACATTGGAGGTGTGGAAAGCGGCGCTTGAAAAGACAGGGGTTTAAATGAGCACTAAAGTGGTGCAAGGCTCTATCCGAAGGCCAAAGGTGAACTAAGTAGCTGATCGTTGTAGAATATATTTTTGAGAGTCGAGAGGTGGATTATAACTCAGCGGACAAGCCGAGAGTAAAACCTTTTCAATAAGCAATCGTATTATCAGGCCCATAAACTACCGGCGAAATCTTTTCCAATGGGCATCAAACGATTAAGCGGACTAAGAGAAAGCAAACTTTTAGGCAAAGAGGTGAGTTAGACCTGACCCTAGCCCTGGACCGTCAGGACAGTTGTGCGTGACAATTCCCCCTCACAACTCAAGTCTCAAAAGGCGGCAGGAGCAGGATGGCGCGGACGACCGCGGTGACGAGCGTGAAACGTATACTTAGAATTTTTTCAAAAAAAATTAAATTTAGGAAAAATTGATTATATGGAAGGCAGTGTGCGAGATGTTCGAACGATTCACGAGTGGTCTAATAAATAGCTTCTCCAGGAGGCTCGCTACTTTCTTTGCGTACCCTTATGCCTAATGCCTTTACTCTCAGAATTGTCCCTCCTCGGATACACTGAGCATGCAACTCTGATGCCGCTTGGATTGCCTTCAAAAATTGGATATCGAGCTGGTTTTTATATCTCTGTGACGAAGCTACGTCCTGGAGTACAGTCTGAGTAATGATCGACTAGGTCCATCGCAAATGCCTCGGTAGTGCGATGTCAAACCTTAGGTGACATACGAATTCTAGACTGCGTAATCAGTTCACGGATAAACCCCTTCAGACTATCGCGAAATACATTGCTAGAGCAAGATGTCCGATGCCAAGTTCCTTAGCGTCCTGCTGAGTATGAAGCATGAGCGGAGCGTGAGTTTTTACTTAAGGAAGCGGTGGCGTCGTCATAGACTTGCTGCCGCTAGCAACTGCAGTATGAAGGGGTGAAGATGGCGAGACCTAATCCTAATCGGTTGCACAAAATGTGAATGCACTGCGAATCCTGAAGGCAGCCTTTTTTATTACACTCTAACAACCTTTTTTGCCGAATTTTGATCAGACCCAGATCTAAAATTCGAGCCGGTCTCATAAAGACCGCGCAACGCAATACCCTTTTCAGGGTCTCAGACTTCTCCGATTCCTCTTCCATCCCGCTCTTCCATTGCCAATTTTTTTTGGTCTGTCGTGATATCCGAGGTTCAGGGGACATGTCCGTACCGTAAGCCCATCACATAGCCACAGCTGACGAACCGCGCGAACTAGCTGTACAACAGAGGTAACGAGTCAGCCCCGGTGGTCCGGTTACAACGCATTCAACACGTTTTGGGCTCCGATCACATCTCCTTTGTCAACAAAGTCAAGAAGCATGACATTAGGCTTGCGGCCATACAACGAAGAACAGAGGTTGGCTTGTGCCTCAATGACCACCAACGAGTTGGTCGTGGCAGCTGCATCCCGATCAGGAACGAGGATGCCGGTGTTAAGTAGATTGATATTTAAGGTATGGTTCACCAGATACATCCGTCCCGAGGCGCTGGCTTTTGACGGACGATCAATCCTGCATTGGTTAAACGTGCAGTCGGTTTGATCATAAGGCGTCTCGAAGTAGTAATCAAATTCTTCGAGGATGTATGGAACCTCCGTGACATTAGCGCCATAGTCTGAGCTCGCGAACACGGTTAGTTCTCACGGGCGCAATCATTCATGGCATTATTCCAGGGATGACACACTCACCTAGAAAGACGATCAGACGAGTCCCAGCGTTGATCAGCTCCTGCAGCGTGGGCCAAGCATTAATGGCGAGCGGGGATATAGGCGGAATATAAGCATAGTCTGTAATCCCGCTGCGGTTAAATGCACTGTCGAAGTCGGTGATGGGGACAGAGTCGCCGTTGGTGAGGAGCAGTGTGACCACTTCGTTGGGATTGACATCCAGCCAGGTCTTCACTTTCCTCAAATAGTGTGTAACTTTGCCGGCATTCTCTAAGAAACAGGAGGTGTGGCAGAAATTCAATGATCCTGTGACTGGCGCGCGGTGAGTCTGTCCCTGTAGAAACCGTATGCCATTGTTTAACTGTCGGGTCACCGACCATTCCTGATTCTGCTGTGGCAGGCAACCGACGAAAGGACTATGTGCACCAACAAAGGAAACACTGGAATATTGACGGTTGCAAAGTTCTTTGTGCCCGTTACAAGTAGCTAGGACCAGCGAACCGGATGCGAAAAACAGTATGCATGGCAAAAGAAGATTGATAAGAACCATATCGTCTACTATTGAGGAACACCGCGATACACCTCAGAACGGGGAAGAATAGTAGTCACTTGAGAGGTGCTAGAAGGACGCGAAGAAAGAATGAAAATAGAAATACTTAGCTACCTGGAAAAATAGACACCTCGTATAGCTATTGCAGGGTGAAAGACAGGAGAAGTGGCCGCCAGGGGATCTAATTAATTCCGACCCAGGTTGATCCTTCTATTGTCTAGTAACTTTAATCTTCTCCTGTCAGATACACCCGTGGCACAAATAGTAGTGCAGGGGGCCGGAAGGTAATATATTTATGAGACAAGAAGGAGGAATCTACTACTGTTACCAGTCAAACTGGCATATTTGAATTCGGACGTAGGCAATTTGACATCGTTCAATTGCGCCGCACCAGCAACGGTTCTCTCTGGGCATCATGCCCCAACTAAATCCGAGTCGCATATATATCTATTGCATAACCCAGTTCCATTTTGGTAGGCGATGACCTGAGCATATAATATCCGAACCAGTCCGCGCTACGCCAGGGAATTTACTGACAATTCGGTAACCTATGAGCCGCACAATTGGCGGCGGAGAGCCGACGGTGTACCAAAGAGGCGTTCACTGAATTCAGTGACATTAATTTAGAGTTCTGCTAGTTGCAGGAAAATTCGCTTAGAGAGGGTAACATTTGGTTAGGCATGTCGAAACAGAACGTCGACTTTGCCGATTGACGTGTATGAGTTCTCTTTTCCCTTCCGCTTGACCGCTCCAAGATGGAAACAGTGCCGGACAACTCCTTCAAAATTGAGGTCAATAAATAGTTGCCACGAGCTTATGAACAAGAGGACAAAACTTAGTACAACTCCTTCGCAGAAAGTGCTATGTCAATGCATGAATGCTGCGCGAATCACGGTGTCAGGGTTTAGGGCAGAGCGCCTATGATGTGACTGGATTTCTGGAGATGTTGTCAACAGTTATGCATTTTGCAAAGTACAGCGTGGGTTGCATTGGTGGCGTTGTGCCAGCATTAGCTTCGTGTTGTTTACGTGTTTCCTTGCTGTCCGTTCGTGCCTTATGCATCTTGCATGTCGTTGCATATCTTGTGCGTCTTGGCTTTCTTTGGCAGAAAGAAGAGCGTAATTGCATCCATAATGCAATAATTTATTCAGGAGAGAATTTACTAACAGTGGGTTCAAAGGAATCGATACCATCGTCGGACAAAACTTCAACGCTTCCTCGATATGGTGACTTGTGTAACATGCCCACAATAATTGAGGCGTGTAGAAACACTGTTGGTCGCCGCAAGCCTTCGAGTTGGTTAAACTGGCAAGCAAAACGGATAATTCCAAATCTCAAAGTGGTGCAGTCAAGGCATTGGAGATCGATACACCAACTAGGTTCTCTGTTACAAGCCAAAATAAGGACATCCAAGATTTCTATGGAATGGTCATGTATTTTCATCGAATTTAAGTTCCAGGGACAAGCACACATCCTTTCCCTTAATAAACGTATAGATGCATTATTGGTAGTCAGAGCGAAGAAAAGAAACTCCAAAAGTCTACAATAAAATGACAAATAAAACGTGCAGTCTATGATTTACCTTGAGAAGTTAGGGTATTCAGGGATTTCAGTTAAAGAATCCGACTTTTGAAGGAATTGTCCATCAGCAGACATCTCCACGATACTGTGTGAAGTCACCCATTAGTATAGTAAATTCACCGTGGTGTAGAAAACAGCCAGACTGAACTCCTCAAATTTGCAAGGATATATTCGATTTGCTCCAGACTTCCGCGATGAAAGGTGGGAGATGACTTTCATGTTCAATCTACCTTTTGGTCTGCTACTGCGTGTTAAGCTCATTGAAGTAGTCTCATGAGCAAAGCCATCAAATCTCTATCTAGCTCAAGCGCATCCAACTCTAGTAAAGTGGAATCATATGTTGTATGATGGTATTGAGGCGAGTGAGATACGTCATCCAGGACTTACAGGAATTTTTTTGCCTTGAAATGCATCTCTTGTGATTTACAATCACAGGTACAAGACTTTGCCCATTTTTTCCACTCTTCTACATTAGCCACCAGCACTATCTAATCCAATGCTCGTCTACTATATACAAAGCAAAGTAATTCTAGGGCCTCCATGTTGCCATTCCAGATCGTCGGACGCGACCGACCGAGCGCCTATTGTAAAGCAGCACGAGATCTTTTTGTCTCCGAAACCTGTGTCTCGCACAATGACCGCTTCAATCAGTTCCGCTTTTCCATCAGTGGGCTTGTTTCCTCCGAAACCTGTATCGCACAATGACCGCTTCACGGAGTTCCGCTCTTCCATCAGTCGAGGAGCCAACTTGGAACAATGGAACTCGATAATTAAAGCTAGTCCTAGCTCTATATTCCATAAAACGTTCTCAAACCGCATGCCTCCATGCTCCACCCCCAAGGCGCGTATTTTCTTCCTAGACCTCCCGATCTCATGGAAGAGTGCCTGGGAGTGCTCAAGCTCAGTTGTATCCTTACCCCCATAAGTATCGCTCATATCGTATTTTATACGATATGGGCGATAAAGCGCGAGATAACATAGGGTAATCTGGGCTGTTGGAGAAAGAGCTTGGCGAAGGTGGAGAGTTAATTGTGAAGGCTATAAAGGAAAGACTTCACAAAGAGTATCCCTCTCAAGTAGAGTCGAGACCAGTGTAGAGATCGTCATTAGAGAGACAAGCTACTTTGGAGGATAGGACGTTGCAACGAATACAGCTCCAAAGAGAGCAGCGGTCTGATATAGATCGGTACTACTATAAAAGTGAACCGATTGCTGTCACAGGAGTAGCAACGAGAGAAAAGGGTTGGCTGTGCTCTTGGTGGAAAGCGCATCAAGGAGAGTTTCCCCGGATGGCATTAGCAGCACGCGATTCCTTGCAATTCCAGCGTGAGAAGTTGCTGTTGAGAGGGTGTTTAATAAAGGACGGGATTTACTGGGTCTCATGTGCTAGAGAACCACTCCTCCGCTTGTAGAAAAAGGGCTTTATAGTCTGGTGAACAATCGCCAGCCATTAATAACATGTAACAGTGAGAGGGCGGTCTCGTTAATGATTTGATCGTTGGAATGTCGGAGGCAGAGACATCGGGTCGGAGTGCCAACTTCAACACAACCTCCCAGTCGCTGACCAAGATGTATACCCTAGCCCGATGCCAGAACAAGGGCAGTATCCCCCACACAGTCGAGTTGGGTATGGTGCATTAAGACTAGTCCCGACAAAAGTACCATCATTCCAGAATAAATCATATCCACGCCACCACATTAAACTTGTATAGCTGCAAATATATATCAAACTGTTAGTAAATATATTTTCCATAATCTTTTGCTGTGATATTGCTGTAAATCAAAAATTACAAGGGTAGTCGCTGGTACTACTTGGTGGGGTACCCGGACTCTTAAACTAACGGACAACTTATGGCCGGGAGGTACTCAAAGCTAATTTTTAAATAAGGTTCGCCCTATTAGATAATTATACTGTATTGGAAAACTACGGTTCCTTAAATGGACTAGCATATTTTCGTTTGGTCTGTCGCGCGTTCGTCGCGACTAACTACAGCACTTAAAATTAAGCTATACAAAATAATAACATGGAAAACTGCTATTTTCGCCGGGAAGAGATATGATACAAGTCCCACCGAAGGCTTCCTCAGTAACTCGACTTGGAATAATCGTGCATTAACGATAGTGATTTTTTTATTTACTGCAACTTGTTAGGGCTGCACCGAATATTCGCACCCTTTTGCGTTGCGAATAACGAATAACGAATATTATTCGCAGGATGTCAGCACAACGAATAAAAATGCGAATATTATTCGCCGAATATTCGTTATTCGCATTTTTATTCGCAACCCCTGAACCCTAAAATGCTGAAACCCAAGCTCATAATTTATTACGGTTGCAACACAAGAAAAAAGAGGCTTAAAGGCACAAAACGGCAAGCGAACAAATGGTAAAGGCATAAACTGCAG
>JAJLTN010000533.1:67468-92265 GCA_030568215.1 Lipomyces kockii | reverse complement strand
GCAATCTAATTAACATATTATTTTAATTTCAGTTGGTGAACGCAAATATTGGTGACGTTATTATGTTTTTAAAGGTTGCTGGGTACAGTTGCGGGACTAACCTGGATGCACCATACAAATTCTTCGCTAAAAAGATCTGGCCTGCAAAACCGAACCCTAGACAAGTTGCCGTGCCAACGGTCTGTACGCGCCGCGGTTTTCTGTAACGCGTGTCTCTCTACTGTTCAAACACGTCCTTATCCCCCCGCATCTTACTGTAACTTAGCAAACAACCAATGCCACGCAAGTCGTTAAGACAGACGATCCTCGGAGACGTCGAGTACGCTCTTGGGAAATTATTAATGCTGCGTGCAGAGCGTCGAAAGTTAGACGAAGGGATATTCGACAAGCATAAGCATCTGGAAGGTATGGCTAATGACGTTTTAAGGGTATGTTATCAAGTTTGCCAACAGACGCACAGCGATTGAGGAAGATTGTAGAGAAATGTTTGATATTGCTGACTTGTTACGCGAAGCTGGGCAAGAGGCTTCGATAGATGACTTCTTGGATGACTACCTTTCGAACACTCAAATGGACCTAATGAAGTCATTGCTCAAATTGGCGGTACACGCCTCTCAGAAATATTACTTGTCTGATCGGGTTATGATACCGCGCTCACAAGAGCAGTTTTCGCTTTTGATGGGACATTATAAGAATCATAACCCGCAGCTCTTCCGCAATAAACTCCGGGTTACACCGGCAACGTTTGATGAGCTCGTTAACGTCCTTCAAAAAGCGGATGTGTTCTTGCAATTGGATACTACGAGGCATGGCTGTCTCTCTGTGGAGAAGCATGTTGCTATTGCCTTGTACCGCTTTGGACATTATGGAAACAGAGCCAGTATCAAAGAAGTTGCTGCATGGGCAGGTGTCAGCGCAGGGACCGTTGAAAATGCCACGAACAGAGTATTGGCTGCAATATTCTCTAGCGGACTACGCCAGGCTGCTATGATATGGCCTACTGGGGAAGAGAGGGAGGTTTACAAGGCCTGGGTTGAGGATCGAACCTGTCCAGAATGGAGAAATGGTTGGTGTTTTATTGACGGCACTATGGTCCCGCTCTACTCCAAGCCTGATTATTATGGTGACAGGTTCTTTGATAGAAAACATACCTATTCATTTACTATTCAGGTTAGTTGATTTAAAGCAGCTCATTGTAGATCTTTTGTCTAACTAAAGTAGATTGTCTGCGCACCAGACATGAAGATCATTGACTATGTCGTCGGAATACCTGGATCACGCCCGGACTGCGTCTGCTTCAAAGGCTGTATGATATATCGCAACCAGGAACAGCTCTTGAAGGCTAATGGTGAGTGGTGCTGGGCTGACTGTGGCTATCCGCTATACGGTTGGCTGCCATCACCATACCGGAAACCTGACAAGTACGAGGATCGCAACAAACAATGCAATTTTGCCATCTCCAGAATCCGAATAGTGAGCGAGCACTGCAACGCTTATTTGAAAGGGCGCGCTTTCAGAGTCTCAAAGAGCTTCGGCTTCAGATCTGCAACCGACGGCAATTGCAGTTTGCGTCGTACCGGACTGAAGCATGCATCCTCCTTCATAACTTCGCTCTACTCCAGGAAAAGTCTCATGGTATCGACACAGTTGCCATCTTAATTCAAGGGATCACTCACCTCACGCCTTTCCAAGGTCGAAAGGAACCCTCAACCGACGATGTTTCTTTCGTACGCCGAATGAGATTACTTAGAACAGATGTCAGTGACTAGCCCAAATATTCTACGAAATTCTACACCGCAGCGGCTGAGATGGATCATTCCGTATGTATTCGGCACACGCGGCGCATTATAACCCGCACGTTTTCGCAACCTTGACCTGAGTCACGATCATCCATGCGCAACATACCCAAGACCATGCGAACAAAACCAAATGTCTCATCCGAACTTGTTCCAGTCTTCATTCATGGATCCACCGAAGGCTTTTTGTTGCCTCCTCCTGTATCCGATTCTTCGGGACTTCCGACAAACCATGTTGGGCAATCTCCTACCAAAATTTAGGGCTTCATTGGCACGCTCCCACAAGATCCGCCGCCAAATAAACTCCCCGAAGAATCGGACTTGATGCCTAATTATTTTCGTCATTCCGTTCGACCAGGCAACACTGGACCTATATCGCGGTCAGTACCTTGACCGCTGAATGTCAGACCATGGGACACGTGAACCAAACGAGCCTAGTAGTTGATGACATGCGCCGAGCTCATTAGAGTGCCAAGGTAACTAGTACCTTCTGAGTAAAATCAGAATACAGGGAATTGTAGTACTGGATATCCGATATGAAAGTCGCATGAGGTTATTTAATTTCAAAACTCCTGATCATATGGACTTTGTTATGAAAAGAGTACGCTGCAAACCATAGGACCCGCAAAGGCCACCCAACCGGACAGAACATTTTGGGCACATTCTCCTAGATTCCTTGGATAACGCTAAATCTCGTGTCCAGAGTGGTTGTGGGCCACAGTAGCTCACGCACCTTGTTAACAATCCATTGAACGTGAACGACGACGAAATAGAAACGAGACTTCAGAATGAATGTCAGAGAAAGCAAATGAGCTACGCACTCAATAGTAACCGGAAGATAAGTTGCGGTTAGGTAACACATTTCCATAAACATCGACGAGCCAATACAAGAAACCCCTCCGCACCGAAACGATAGTATCAAGGTGCAAAACCCACGCTGACAGAGTGCCGGATTAGCAAGCGCGACTACACATGACAATGGCACCGGCACGCTGACACGGAATTATGAAATCGAATTTATTGAACCGCACAAAAATGAAATATAACCTTGTATTTACATGTCCTCATCATTGCCACTGACCAAACTATTATACAGGAACCTTCGATCGAGGGTTGCGAACATATCAATCGGAAAGAAATTTCAGAAAAGATTCTTCGGTGGTAGAGCGCGCTTAGCTACCTTTTTGGCGTAACGTTTCTGTTAAACAAGTGCGTTAGTCTGGTGCCCGTACAAAATGCTGACCTGCGACTTACGCCCTTGACTTTAATAATAAGTTCATCAGCCTCTGCAATAGCCTTCTCGCGCTTCGCACGTCTAAAATGATATATTAGCATTCCGTACGCTGTACATCAATATATGCGGAACCAATGATGATTGTAACATACCGTTCTTCAGCAGTTCTCTCGTGCTTGTGCAATTTCGGTCTAACAACTCCTTTCATACTCTTCTTGGACACCATCTTCTGAATACCAAACTTCTTGGTCATAGGTGGTAACGTCTTCTCTAATCCAAACTGCTTCGCTAATTTATGCAAATCACTCTGTCGCCGCAACGAAATTTTTGGTTCATGGGCTTTCTTCGTCACGGGGTGATACGCAATTAAAAACGGATTGCGATCAGGTGCCGTAGTCAGTGTCGGCTTCGATGCATACTGTTTTATAGGCACTGGTGGATATGTCTTGAAGAACCGAGCTAATACTGGCGGCAATTGCTTAAAAACCTCTAGTGCTGACTGTGTACTTTTCGACGCCATTATCTATGTCGAAATGTTTTCCTCACTCACTCACGCTCCAAGAAAATCTGTCTATCCGAGCTCCAAATTGATTCGTTTGTCGACTTGGGTGCAGCACAATGTCGAACCGTTGAAAATCGTAGATGAAAATAATAGATAATTGGGCTTCGGTTCGGGAAGCCAAAATTGCCTAACCCCAGAAATTAAAGTTTATGGATTCACCGTCCCTCTTGCAGAATCGTATGGTGGTAATTAACTATTCTAACAAGCATCGATTAATGACCAAGCCACAAAACAAGGACACGAACATTACAGAGTAGGCTCAGCTGTCAAGTTTTTTCCTATCATTGACGGCAAGACACGGAGGTGCGAGATGTCGAAGCGATCTGCGTCACTGAATGAGAGACAGAGTCCGCCTCGGAAACGCGTCCAAATCAGGGATGAAGTGGAGATACGAATCATATCTGAGAGTCCGGACATTTCAGACAAATCGAATGGGAAGTATGCGGAGAATGGTGATGTGAGCGATACCAGTGATCAGGAAGATTATGAGGAGGAGGATTATCAAGCTGCAAAGGAACCAGCTGCTGCTGTTGCTGCAGATTTGTATTTAGAGACTGTGAGTGGCCATTAACGGCCGTCCTATATAGCTGAATGTTGGTGTTAACTATATCTAGGTCGACCGGAAGAGACTGGATTTCGACTTTGAAAAGTTATGCTCCGTTTCGCTTTCGAACGTTAACGTCTATGCCTGTTTGGTGTGCGGAAAATATTTCCAGGGTCCGTAATGACTTCAGATTCTGACATCCGTTGACATCATTACTGATATCCTATAGGTCGTGGCAAATCGTCACATGCCTATTTTCATAGTGTCGACGAGGATCACCATGTATTCATCAACTTACAAACACTCAACGTCTACGTGCTTCCCGAATCGTATGAGGTCCAGTCCTCAGCCCTCGACGATATCAAATACGTTGTTAACCCAAATTTCACAAAGAAAGATGTGGCACTACTGGACAAAAAGCCAATTGAATCATTTGATTTGAATCACAAGCCTTACCGACCTGGGTTTGTCGGCATGAATAATATCAAGCAAAATGATTATTTGAATGTGATAGTCCAAAGTTTGGCGCATGTGGCGCCACTACGGAATTTCTTGATATTGGAGAATTTTGACGGAAAGCCAGAGCTAGGTAAGGATTTCCTGAGGTGATGCGAAATGTTCTACCGTCCTGCTATTAACACAACTGCGCAGTGCAAAGACTCAGTATATTAGTACGAAAGCTATGGAATAACCGAGCATTTAAGGGCCATGTCTCACCGCATGAACTTCTGCAACATGTTTCTGCTGTTTCAAAGAAGAGGTTTCGAATTACCGAGCAGGCCGATCCGTTTGACTTTCTCAACTGGTTTCTCAATAACCTACATCTTGCCCTTGGTGGTTCGAAGACAAGATTGAAATCAAGCTTTGTACAGAAAATTTTTCAAGGAATAATCCGTGTCGAATCACAAAAGATAACAACTCATGATGACGCGAGTGATCGGTTACGATTTGAAGCCGACACCAAGATTCAACAGAGTGAAGTTCCATTTATGTTCTTATCTCTCGATCTACCTCCAGCGCCTCTATTCCAAGGTGACATCGACAAGAATATTATCCCTCAGGTTAGGGGCAGATGAAAGTTCACAAATAGCCCTGCTAGATGACTAACATATGTGCAGGTCCCGCTGCAAACTATTCTTAGTAAATACGACGGGTCAACGACCCAAGAACTCGCCGGCGATCGCCGGCGGTACAAGATCACCGACCTTCCGCCATACCTCATTTTCCATATCAAACGGGTTACAAGAACAAACCTGATCGAAGAAATCAATCATACTGTAGTAACGTTCCAGTCTATAGCTTTAGACATGTCGCCATGTGAGTTTCGTACAACTTTTGGTTTATGGTCCCGAGATTCTGATGCTGATTATAGACGTCGATGGGGCTACTGAGCCGATGCTGTATGATTTAGTCGCCAATGTCACCCACGAGTCTGTATTTACACCGCAAGGGGAGGAAAAGCATGTATATCGCGTGCAACTAAAAGATAAGACCAGGGACGAGTGGCTCCAGATACAGGATTTGTACATTGAGAATATCCGGAGAGAGATTCTTTTCTTGAACGAGAGCTGCATACAGATTTGGGAACGACGGCGATAAAATATTGTATACTACTTCAAATATTGTGCATTGGAAAGCAGGTGCTGCAAAATAATGAACGACGGCGATAAAATATTGTATACTATGTCAAATATTGTGTATTGGAAAGCAGGTGCTACAAAATAATTTTACAATATTTGGATGAGACTGTCCTAATGAACACCTTAACGTTGTCAGTCTTAGCAATCGACTTAACCGCTACTTTCGACTGCAACTCCGTAGCAAGTCCATGTAGGACTCACGAATGATACGGTGATGCTCAGCTCAATGTACTGCAATGGATTACAGCTACCTCGCTCAACAGGTATATCTATCTGGTCGATGGGTCAATTGCTCTTGTCATCGCGAGATGCCGATGTCCCGCAACTGACCATTGCGGGACATGCCTGATATTCATAAAATCGATGTGCGACACTCTATTGAGCACGGAGCGTTTATTGTGAAAACGGCAGTCCACCTACGTGTTGATCAGTCCGTGTAACCCAAACACGCGAGCCATGTAGGATGATGAGCCTGCTGGAACTCACTCCGACAATGTCCAATCCAAAAATTTTGGAGCGTATAAACAATCGCAAATATGCCATTATATATCACAGAATGATATAGACGACGACTGAAGCAATATTTGAATATTAAAAATATCTCTAGATCAGGGGACCGAGCAACATCGTGATAGCAATCTGTAAAACAGACGCAATACTCCTGCACAATCAAAGGGATCAGAACAACACCTCCCAAGAACAATCGGACATAACGAAACTTCGTCTGTGCGGGAAATTTCTATCCAGAATGTCTAGATAGGAAGTTGTCATGTGGGTTGCTTTAGCATGGCAATATGACATGGCATCTATAGGAAATTGAAGACGCATGCATCAAACCTTGCATAATTGATATTAAATCACAGATCTATGACAGGAATTGCGGCTTAGGCGAAAGGGGATTAATTTGCTATATTAAATGCACCTATGTAAGTAACGCTACAAAACGCCGAATATCCTAGTTACCCCATTCCAGCTGTATATACAATGTAATAGCAATCAAATATACACGGCAGAGCAATCACTGAATGTTCTGCATCGTTTTTCGGGCAGCAAATTTGGCTTGTGCTGCTTCATGTCTATAACGGAAGTTAACAAATTTTAGAAATTGAAAGTTATAGAGACATAAATACCTTCTCAGCTCATCTGGAACTTTACTTAGAGCGCTCTTGGAGAGCATTTGCTTCAGGTCATAGAACGTATCCTGGTCGTCATTAGACAAAAATGTCATCGCAACGCCCGATTTACCGGCACGACCAGTTCGACCAATACGATGAGTATAGTCCTCAATGTTTTTCGCCATGTTGAAATTCAAGACCAGACTAACGTCCGGAACGTCAATACCACGGCCAGCCAAATCTGTCGCCACCAGAGCATCGGCTTCGCCATCACGGAGCTGCTTTAGGGCGGCCTCCCGCTGGTCTTGCGATTTGCCACCGTGCAATATGACAGCTTTCCATCCAATTCTGTTTAGCTCACGCGCGACCATATCGCAGTTCTTCTTGATATTGACGAAGACAATAACAGGTGCCTGAAATTCACCGGAGTTTAATATCTCAGCCATGCGGCGCTTTCGTTTTTCCTCAGTGGTGACAAATTCGACTCTTTGTTCAACAGTGCCAACAGCCTGACCGGCGCTTCCAATGTTAACGGTTGCAGGGCGCCGCAAATATTGTCTTGCTATTCGCTCAATAGCAGGTGGCATTGTCGCAGTATACATCATGGTCTGCCGATATCTGTCCTTTCCTCCAAGATAGGTCGACATTAACCGCGCGTTTTCGGCGTCGTCATTGTCTGGTTTAGTGTTCGTAACCGGCAGTGCCTCTAGAATCTTATTGACTTGCTCTTCAAATCCAAGGTCGATCATTCGATCAGCTTCATCCATGATGACATAGCAGCACTGGCTAAGAACCAAAACTCGTCGCTCGATGCAGTCCACCAAGCGACCTGGAGTGGCGATAACGATCTCAGCGCCTTCCTGTAATGCGAAAGACTGCTCAGAAATAGTGTGACCACCGACTATGGACACACAACGGAACCCAAGTCTGTTACAAAATTTCCGTGTCTCCGTCTCGATCTGTTGGGCCAGCTCTCTTGTAGGCGCTAGGATGATAGCATAGGGACCATCAGATTTCGTGACTTCGTTCAGAACTGGCATCTCAATGATATATGATAGTAGCGGCAAGACGAAACTTGCAGTTTTACCGCTACCTGTCTCGGCAACACCGATAACGTCACGGCATGAGAGTGCAACTGGAATAGCTGCTCTTTGAATTGCTGAGGGTTCTTTATACCCCACCTCTTCAACAGCGCGCAAGATTTCGGGTGGTAATCCAGACTCTTCCCATGATCGCATAGGATTTGGCACCGATCCACCTTTTGTAGAAATACTGAAATCTTCCTTAAAAATTCGCCAATCACGTTCTTTCATTTTGTCAAGAGGCTTCTCGCTCCAATGCATGCTGTCCCAATCCGTATCTTTCTTCTTACGCGGTAGGTCTTGCAATTCTAGAGCGCGTTTCTTCTTTTCCTCAGCCTCGCCTGTGTTCTTCAATCCAAGTGACGCGGACACTTCGCCACGGTAAATCGGGTTGTAGTCTGAGGACGTATCATCCTCCGTCTTCCAGTCAAACGTGAACTTTCGGTCGGAAGCAGTCCTCCGCCGTTTTTGTCGTCGTACTTCAGCAATACCCATATACCTCTCTCTCAATAACTTCGTTTCGGGATCCAAATTTTCCGTTTCTGAAGGCGGACTTGGATCCTTCGCTGCATCACGACTCGATCCTTTGAAGTTCCGAGAATAATCTCCCTTCTTCTGTTGCATACTTCGCGGGGCAGACGGGATCGTTGCACTATTAGTCGACGAAGTTCCATTACTCGTAATACTGTTCGTGCTGGTGGTACCGTTAAACGTGCCGTTTTGCTGATACTGTTGCTGCTTCGCTTCTCTTTGTTTGTTAAGTTTCTCTAACGCAATACGTTCTCTATCTTTCTTCGATAAAAATTTTGGCTATAGAAGCGAATTTGTCAGTATTTGGAGGCGAAGTGGCAGCAGGAAAAGAATTGATAAATAGGGATGAATACCTTCGCCAAAGCCGCCTCTTCGTCTCTCTTTTTCTGAATTATTTCGTCAACGGACATTGGCCCACGTCGAACTGCCTGCGACGCCATATTTCTCAGTAATATATTTATAATATCTGATGTATGAAATCGGACAAGCTTGGCTGACAATCTCGCGATCTGAATTTAAGTGGAGGTTGGAAGCTCCGCGAAAAGTTTTGTTAGGTTAAAGCACGTGACTCAAATTCCCAATGATTTCGTTCACCTTCGTCAAGAAATTTTCAAACCGAAAGATATACAAGATCACGCGTATTTAAGTGTAATTCTCGATTCTAAATGTTAAGTCAACGGTAGTACACGGTTGTATTCAGCAGGTCTTCTAAACGCGACCAACATATAATATGGCCCCGCACTTCCAGAATCATTACCAAGCACTGTCTCTGCCATATCCACCACAGAATCCAGAACTTGATATAGCGACTATTCGGAAAGCTTATCACGCCGCGTTACTGCGATACCATCCTGATAAACTGCGAGATATTGGTAATGACATCTTCACGGTCGCGATAGATGAGATATTACAAGCATATGCGACCCTCTCGTCACCTGTACGACGGCAGAAATATGACGCCGAATTGCTTGATCTTGGCGAAGAACAAAACCGAGCCACGAGAATACATGCACAAGCAGATGGTATCGATTTGGATGAGTTTGACGAAGGTAATTTATGTGTCGCTCATATGCTAGATGGCGACAAAGAGTCAGATGGAAGTCGATGGCAGACAACTCACAATTGCTTGATTCAGCATGTGTGGTATCGCGGATGTAGATGCGGCAAGAAATATGCATATGTTTTGTCTGAAGCTATGCTAGAAGACGCGGTGAGTAGTATAGATGGGGCGGACGACGATGGGGAAGTGTTGGTGCAATGCCTTAGGTGCAGTACCTGGATTCGTGTTTTGTTTACCACTGTATAATTAGCATCTCATTAATATGTCTGGCGTCAAGTGGTGCTTTGTCGTTTACACGGAAATAAGTACATTCTTTATCATACTTAGTTACAAAACAAATCATACAAACGCGCCTTATGACGTAACAAAGCGTGGTACAAACTCATTACAGATACTGCAAAATGCCAAGAGTATATCGCCAAAAGTACTATCAAGAACCCCACACCCAATAATCAATGACCTTCAACGTTATTCCACTTATTCTACTTCACCACCTTCTAGCATTGCTTCCTCCAGTCCACGCGCTCAGCTGACCAAATGCATCTGGACTAACCCTACCAGAGTTAAAATCATCAAATCTCACAGTGTGTTCACGCTGAACTGGAATATCGCGAGATTGCTGTTGTGGTTGCGTGGGTGATTGCTGCTTATCCAGGAACGGATTGCGATGGCCCGGCTTAAGAGCGCGAATTTCCTCTTGAGGTTTAGCAGCACCGTTTATCTGCGTGCTGCTCGTATCACCAAGCAGATGATTATCAGCTGGAGCTGGCGGGACGCCACCTACCGGAAGTGCAACAGGGGAGGAATAATAGTCGGGATGAGAGTAGAGTGACAAGATAGTAGATTTATCAACCTTGGGACCATATCCAGTTTGCATTGGCTGCTGCAGCTGTGTTGGCTGTTGCGTATGCTGCGGTGGCAGAGGCTGTTGTTGCGACAGCGACGTGGGAAGGGGATGTTGCTGAGCGTCACTACTCGATGTATGATATTGGTAAAATCCTGTTTGTTGTGGTTGCTGGGGCATTGTCTGTTGCGGTTGAGATTGTTGGAGTGATGCACCTTGGGTGAAAGGCGGTTGAAGAGGCGGGAACGAGATATTAGATTGTGGCATTTGTGGGTAGCCAGTAGTCTGTGGTCTTTGGAAGCCGGTAGGTTGCGAAAACAGTGGGTTAGCCACCGCAGACTGTTGCTGTTGCTGTTGCTGTTGCTGTTGCTGTTGCTGTTGATGCTGCTGCTGCTGCTGCTGCTGCTGCTGTGCAGGTAAGAATTGGACCTGCGACGGCTGCTGCGGTGGCTGCTGCCCGAAGACAGGATTAGACGACTGTGTCTGCGCAGACAGGGCCTGGCTTGACTGTAGTGACATATTTTGGAACGCGGATGTCAGGGAAGCAGGTTGTTGTTGTTGTTGTTGAGAGCTAGGCTTGTGAGTGTTTGCGAGACCTACAAGAAGGTCCGCTGACTGATAAGCACCTGTAGACTGTTGCGGCTTCTGAGGAGACGATTGTGTTTCCAGAAGCTGCGAATTACTTGCCGTCGGGATAACACCATTCTGCGTACTCAATGGTTGTGGCGAGAAGGAGCTGTCATACTGCTGCGGCTGTTGCTGCTGTTGCGACTGTATCTGGCGTTGCTGATATGAAATACCCGCGGTGGGGTTATTTAGTGTAGCTTCCAATCCATTGGTAGGTTGCAGTGCCGGATTATAACCAGTTGTTTGAGATGCGAGCTGATGGGACTGCTGAGGACCCGCTCCGAGGGATGGATATTGTTGGCTGGCGGCCGACGCCTGGTTAAATGGTCGCGGTGCACCAGTGATCATAGGACTTTGGAACCAAGGAGGAGGATATGGTGGCGGTTGGAAATTTTGAGGTACACCCGTTGGCTGTGGAGGTAGTCGCTGCTGTTGACTCCGCTCTGGAGCACCAGTCGGCTGCGCAAATTGTGGTGGTGGACCAGTCGGTGGTTCGAATTGCTGAACAGGAAACACGCCTATCGCATTTCCGAACTGATCATAGACCGTTTGGCTCGGGCCAAACGGAGCTCCGGCGTATTGAGCCTGTTGAGAATTCGGCGCACCAGTAACGTTTCTGCTTGGAGCTTGCGACGTCTCGCTCGACGAGGGTCCCGAATTACTTGGTCTCGCCGGCAATGCAGGCCGTCTTTCAGACTCATCTCCGTTTGTCAAATATTCGATGGCGGTAAGAAGGTCACCTTTGGATTTAGTTAAGGCCTCGAGATTTCGCTTCCGATCGCTGAAACCCATATCCAAGAGTTTGTAGATTTTGTCCTCATATTCATAATCGTCATCATACTCATAAGTCTTTTTCACTGTATTCCGTCGATCGTTATGATATATGTCATCGCTTCTGTTCCTTCTGCTACGCCTTGATTCGTAAGCATCCACATTATTGTTGTCTCCATCGGACTGATCCTTCTTGCTTCTTCTGAACCATCTCGAGGAGGATGACGACGGGCCAGACCTGCTTGATGAACTGTACTCATTGTCATATGCCGCTCGCTCTTGTGCGAAACCTTCCATATCTCGTCTGAATTTTCCTCTTTCGTACTTGTCCCGAATGAATCGCTCGACGACACTGGAAGCCAGACAGTCAGCATGCAGCCTCCACTACGAACAGCATGAGTCATCTCAAAAATACCTATCGTCATCACCATCATACGTGCCCAAATAACGACTTCTCTCATTATTTGGATCCCAAATCGAATTCGCTTTCTTGTTTCCCATTTCCTTCATGGCCTGTAGCAATAGAAGTCAGCAATTGGAATCTTATTCGCGAACGACAAATTGAACATACGTAGATCTGCTCGGTAGTCCAGGCATCTACACTCAGACTTTTAACCTTGGAGATATGAGTTCCCATCTTCCGATGGATTCCGGCACATCGAATGCACAAGAAGACGCCGAGCTACGAGATGTCACCCTGTTAATCTTATATCCAAAGATCATCGATTCCATCAACATACATTCCAGCTCGCCCATCCTTTCCATTTATTAGCGACCTGATCACAGCGTCCACGCATCACCGAATTTAAAACATACCTGGATTCCGGGCACGGCAGTCCGCGCAGCGGCGATTCTCGGGAAGCTCGTACAGTTCCCGGAGTAGCACCTCGTTCTTGACTTGTTGACGTTTCGACATATTATATGTGCCTTAATTGAATGATTAATGTTTCCGTAACAAGTGAAACAGTTTGGAGAGTCTGGGCGATGAAGGAACGGCGGCATGCGACGGGTTGCAGCAACGGGCATCGAGAAGCCTCGATTTTCAGGAGGCGCCGCCTTGTTCCCGAGGCGGGTAATCGGAAATCGCAGTGACTTACGTTGTCTGCAATACAAGTTATTATCACCTTCTTGCGTGTCCTCCTAACTGAAAATCTAATAATTACGATCTGAGCTACCAGGGCCGGCAACTGGCCGCCGCTATCAAACAAGAAATGAGGGGGATATGGCTGTAGCACAGAGCTGCATCTAGGATCACGATTATAACAACAGCATAATTATATCTAGCCGTCTTCGTTGTGACGTTACACAAAATCTCACGACTTCGTGTAACAAATACACATGCTTAACAGGAGACGTTCTCTTGTTCAGTTTGTTTCGTCAGACAAGAACTCTTCACAATACACACGCCTGATGCGACCCGATCCGACCCGATCCGGTTTTGTGTGAAAATGGTAAATATCATTCGAATATCAAATCAGATAGCGGCGTAAATAATTGACATTTGAATTTAGTCTCGGAAGGGAATGTCCGCCGCCGAAAAAGCGACGCGTCTCCTCGCTTTTTTCCATGACTCCCTTTCATTCTTCGCGATAAAAGATATCGAACGGCAAGGCGCGAAAGCAACGGGAATTAACTCCATGCAAATCAAGGATATTTTGCAGGGCCTTATCGACGACGGACTGGTGCGATGCGAGAAGATCGGTTCTGGTAATTATTACTGGAGTTTCCCGTCCGATGCAAGTCGTAGCCGTATACTCAAATTGGAGAATATGCGGAAGAAGGTAGAAGCTGGGAATGAGAATGTTGCGTTGTTAGAGGAGAAGTTGCAGCTTGAAAGTGCCGCGAGGGAGAAGACTGTAAGGTCCTTGCTGAACTATTGTTAGACGTATCGACTAAATTAGTTAATTAGGAGGAGAGAGAAGCGCTGCTAAAGGATGTTGACGCCAAACAATCAAATCTATCCGCATTGAACGCTGCTATTTCGAAGTACAGTGATTGTGATCCAGAGTTGTTGGAAATCCAACAGCATGCTCTCGCCAAGTCGAAAGAAGCTGTTAACAGATGGACAGGTAAATCTTTTTGCATCCATATACGGACAGCAAAGGAGAGCTGATATTAATTCATATAGACAACATTTTCTCAGTGATAGGGTACTTCCGTGAACAAGGGACCGACGTACAGATGGTGAATAAAGAATTTGGTATTCCGGAGGATCTTGACTCGGTTTCCTAGGCGAGCTCAATGACTCCTCTTCTGACTGTTAATGAGGTGGTAATGTTGACAGCAGATTCCATTTACACATATATAGAATCCCCATGTAATTCAGAGAATATTGCTAAACTCTTACTAATACACGCAAAGTAAATCTTTGCATTCAATAAAGAACTGCCGCGGGTACGATTCCAGTGTGATCTTTCACCATCGGAATTAATATGCCCAAAAATGCCGAATAAGCGAGCGCACTTTAATAAGCATGATTGAGATTCAAGATTGATGAACATACAGGAGTCGCAATTTCAAACATGAAGTACTGATGTCGTCGGATAAGCATTACCTCCGAGTTAATGGTAACGTGATGGTCGTCCACAGTAACGTTTGTGAGAGCTGTCTTTGATTGATTCATGGAGTAAATATGACCTTCCGGCGTTTGCAAGTTCTAGGTCGTCATGTTACGACGCTGTAACGATGAAGTCTCAATGCCCCGCGCCTTCGATACATAGGATAAGACCGCCGGTCATAAGCCATACACAAGACTCAGAGGCTACATTCAATACCGACAGTAAACGAAACAGAATTCCAGAATCCAACCAGCATACTAAAGGAAATTGAACTCTATTCGCTCGTTCCGTTGAAATATACCAATATTTAGGTGTCTCAATATAAATAACCTCTCTCTCGATTATTCGGTGAATTTACGTTCTTTTACCCTTTGAGATAGAGAACGTCATTGCGCAACTAGTTTTGGGTATCGACGTACAGAACATGAATTGTTTCACTCTTGCTTGTTTGCCCTCGTTCTGGAACTCCATCGGGAATGATTAGTTTACACTCGCGAACACCGACCTGCGATGCCAAGACCCTGGTTACGACGTTGGATAGTTCGATGCATCGGCATCGGTATGCTAGGATGAGGCTACTTGCTTTCAATGACGTCAGTAGCCCCAAAATTATCAATCTCAGTCTCCATTCTCGAATTGCTGTTTTCTGCTAGTTATTGCCGTTTGTAGTATGAAATGGGATGCCAAAATTTTGCGGCTAATTAGTAGGTTGAGCAATTGGGCTACAGTCCATACTCGCCGGGCTTCTATGTTTTCGTGCATATGATGCTACTCTGCAGGTAGTAACGTATAAGACGAATAGGGGCAGTTCCTCGATCCGCACTCTCATCCCGCAAATCAATCAATCAAAACAAAGTGTCGCACATGGGAACAGGTTGGAGCGCGTACATTATGCCGGCCGCGAATACGGACAACTTTCGGTCTTGTCCAACCAAGGAGTCGTATTAACAAATACCTATCGTACCAAGCCTATGGAATCTCTATGCCGTCGTGGTGTCCTGGCCGTTCATTACTTAGCGGGACAAGGTAAATAGGCGGCCTTAGTCCTTGAGTACTGACGAAAGGTTTCCAGTCATCCGTCCTACAGTCCAGCATGCTTCCAACTCAACATAGCAATCTGTAAATGGTATCAGTGAGGTATCGCGAAGCATAGTTCCAGCTAGCCGAGCCGAATAAATTTGTGCATAAGTGGCACATCTGGCATATTTCGGGCCTTGCAGTGCTGTTGATTAGGTACCGATTGATGAGCTACGCGAGGAAGATGATGATTTGCTTGCATGTGTACGACAAGCCGCATATCAGGCGCACAAAACAGCAAATTGTATACGGATAACTTATCGCAATTATTTACTATGTCGCTGTCAAGTACGATATTGCCGACTTTTGGACGCAACAAGTTGAATATTTTTGAAAATTATACGCGTAAAGGCGAGGACAGTAACTACTGAGACAACAAAACATCTGCTATTTAGTCCAGCTTGCATAGGATGTGTGATATTATAAATACAGCCTAACAAGTAACAAAACCCTCAAATAATCCACTACTAACACATATTTGGAAGATTAAAAAAAAGTCATGAGCCCACGGTATTTAACACAATGTATCGATATATTTACAAAAACGCCGATTTCCGAATGACGCGCTTTTGTTGCTTCATTTCACGAATGGAAAATTGATCCGATTCTTTATACACTTTTTGACGAACGGCTAGTGCGACGACGGGACTCTCCCGATCGTGCACGTTCGGAAGTAGATATCTGACGGGCTCTCCGTCTGTTTGGCGACGACGTTGCCGACGTTGAAAATCGTTGCCTTCTGCTGGATGACCCCTCGGAAATGTCGGAATCGTTTTCAAAGTCATTGTCATCAGCGGAATCAATTCGACCACCTCGAGCATGAGTCCGGATGTGCTGGGCGAGATTATCAGAGCGAGAGAAGCTCTTGGAACATTCTTCGCATTTGAAGGCTGTCGTAGGACGTTAGTAAGATTTTCCTAATAGTAGCATTGAAAACCATACGTTTCTCGCGAGTGTGTAGACTTCGGAAATGACGCTTTAGATGCTCGTGCCTTCTGAATCGTCTGTTGCAGTGGGCGCAGACAAAAGCCTTGCTGGGATCCTCGATCAGACTTGGCTTCCTGCCCCGTCTCTGGATGTAGTCTCTCACGATTGCACCAGAGTCCTCGTTGAAGGATGTGACCATTGGCGTGGTGCAGGACATCGTCGGAATCTCGGGCACTGAAGGGGAGCCGCAGAAGTTCGATGGCATTCGACCAACGGACACGGGAGACGGCGCGGGCGAAATGAGAGATGACGATAAGCTGTTGTCGAACATCAGGACATTGTCACTGATGACCGAGCGTGGAGAGACACAGATGATGTCCAGTGGCTCATCCTCAGAATCTGTACTGTCGCTACCGCTAGATGCAAGTCGCGGAAGATCAAAGTCGTTGACAAAAGTCCTATCATAATGACATGTGAGATAAAAGCGCTCATCTGGAACGGATACTGGAGTAAGCAAGTCGTCGTGGCTACTTTTCAGCGAATCTGAACCAGCAAATATTCGCATATATGGTGCCATCAGAGGATAGGAATGCATCTCAATCGACTTGGGGTCGCAGAATGTTATCACGGAGGGCGCGACGGAGGACGAGCGGAAAGAGTCAGAGTAGGGGTCGTCGTGTGGAGAAGACGGAGGATAGTACATTTCTGACAGGTCAATATCAATGCATGATACAAATCAGTGGCAGTTACATACCACTGCTAATGAAATCATCAGCAGGAGTCGCTGGTGAGGAGTCGTAGCACCTGAGGGGTAGCGAATAGACTTGTGAAGGGACGACAATAGGTTGGTGGCTATGGGGTGGCCGTCCAAGACTGGTATTTATAGTTAGCGTAACCATCGTGCACACAAAAATGAATGAATGGCATACCTATGAGGTTCATAGGAGACGGCTGAATATTCCGGAATCATAGAAACAGTTTGCATCGCGAATGTGGAAAATACAGAGCAAGGTAAAGAGTGCGATCAACAATATAAAGAACGTGTGATAGGCAAAGTAAAGAACGGATCGAGACTGATCAAGTTGGTATAGATAATTCGTGAGATAGCGTTTGCAGTCGGTCGGACAGAGTCCAGTGGTCAGTGAATGGTGACACAAACACAGGCAAGAGAGAGGATGTGGATGAGTATATATATAAATTGCCGAGATCGACAGCAAGAACAAGCGGAGCACGTCAGGATCAGGGTGCGCAAAAGCGACAGAGTACAACAAGCAAGACTGAATGGCTACGCGGCGACCGAGGCGCACAAACAAGAGACCGGATGCAAAGAAGAATTGAATCAGGGTACGTTTACTGTGACCAAGGCCATAGAGGGACGGGCGAGCAAGGAGAGCGGTAAACGGGAAAACTAGATACCGAGACAACGTCCGACTTGAATGAAGAGCACGTGGAAGCCACGATGCAGCACAACCCCTGCCTTTGTTGAAGCAGAACAATCGTGATGGATGAGCAGTGAGAATATGTGAAGGACTAGTGGCCGGAAGCCGTTATCCCCCGGCTTTGGTGTCTGGCTTGTACCCCGGATATTGTGGAGGTGGAAACATTGGCTAGACATAACTCGCCAGCCTCAAACCGGTCGGCGCGAGCCGCAAGCACTGCCATCGCAATGACAATGCTAACACTGGCCGCGTGCGCGACTGCAATTACGATTGTTCTACAGAGACCGACTGCGCGATATCAATGAGGACCCGGTCGCAGGTCGGCTGCT
This sequence comes from Lipomyces kockii, assembly GCA_030568215.1. Classification (NCBI taxonomy): domain Eukaryota; kingdom Fungi; phylum Ascomycota; class Lipomycetes; order Lipomycetales; family Lipomycetaceae; genus Lipomyces; species Lipomyces kockii. The sequence continues at coordinate 74,129 of JAJLTN010000533.1, read as the reverse complement.
CTCACAACCTTGCCACAGGCAGCATGCAAGCGGCCGACGTGAATCTGCCGGGGCCGAGTAATTAGCAGCTAGGTTAGGCAATATAGAAGAATATTCAAAACATATTCTTCAGTTAGTAAGCAACATTGGCGCGGTGCATAGCAACCTGCACTTCCGCTTTTGCATATTATATGTGGTTGTTTCTTGCCGTACGCAGGGACGGGTCGATTCGGGCGCATATCCCGGCAATAGCCACAGTTCAGTGGAGTATATCACGCGGGAAGTATGGAGGTAACGTAATTTAGCCCATATAACGTGCAATCATCGCCGTTCAGCGCGTGGACTAGGCTGTCATCAGCTGTCAATTGTCAACGGCTCGGTACCAAAAGTAGAAATAGCGAAGTCCCGTCGGTAAATGTACAGTTTGGGGCTGCTGCCACGTCTGAATTGCTACGTGACCCAGTAACCACCCAAGAGGCAGATGCCCATACGGTCCCAAATCCACATAAACTCGCGCTGGTTCGACACGACTTCTAGAAGCCAAAAAACAATGAATGTAATCCGACGAGGCCATATTTCACGCGTCACAACTCGTCATGTTGGTGATATATGAATCTGTCACTTGTATGCGAATTGACAGATCAACTTTACATTTGGATAGGGATATCCGAGAGCAGCGCAGTGTGGAGATTGCTACGTGTGGGTATTGTGCTGATGCATACATACATCGACGTAGATACGTTCGAGCTGTAACACCGCTGCAGATGCTTTTCTCTAATCGCAGCCCGAAGACGTCACTATGTCTATAGTGCAAGCGTGGGCTCGCTTAACGACCACGCGGTCCGTTAGCCGTCTGGGGTCATCATACCCGATGACCCACCTGTCTCGTATCTCACAGCGGTCCCGGTGTCTGCTGCTCCGAATATTCTGTTTCTGACACACTCGCGTTCCATTCATCGTCTCGATAATCGGCCACTTGGGGCCGAGACAGCCGTTGGTTTCGTCTCTAACCACGAGATCGATGCATGGCTTGAGATGCCTAGCAATCGTCGCTATCCTGTCGTTCACATCTTCGGCTCGCGTGATGCATCTGGACATCACACCCTCACTGATCAGCCTGTGTTCGGTCTTGACCCAAGCGTGCAGCTCTCTGGACAGCCCTAACAAATGAGAGTGGCATTCATACTCTATATATAGCATGTGATGATCATATTTACATTTATTCGTTCAACTTCGTACAAATATACATGTGCCCGACTCGTCGCCTGCTTCTGCTTCCTTTGTCTCCATTCTTGCGACACTAGTAAATTAAATATTGTACAAGACTAAATCCTTCTTTTCTGCAGTCCTCAATATTGCATGAATGTACCTTGTTTATGTAGTCCGCCCTGGAAACGTGTAGTTAGTACCACCGGTACGAAACATTTTGTTCATAAAACGCATACACACCTTTCTATCGTGGCGTCCACGCCCGGGACCCAGCCCATCCACGCACAGTCAGCAGGTCCGACACCACCAAGATTGCTCCGGTCGTCGGAACCGGCAGTAGCAACAACGTGCGATCAAAGCTTCGCTTCAACGAATACGCATTAGCCCGCCCCGGCTGCTGCGGCGGCTCCTCGAACTCGCCATGCACAATCAACATAATCCCTGCATCATCCGGCGCACGCAACCCACGTGCTGTCCATGCTTCGATCGCGAATTTCTCCGGCGCAGACAAGTCGTGTTTCGATGGCGGAATTTTATGCAGAAGTTGTGAAATCTGCTCCTGTCCGAGAGCGAGCCGATTCTGGCGAGTATTGCTCGTTGTAACGCGTGTCAGGTTTCGCGAGATTGGAATGTAACTGCTCCAATTCTGTATGCCTTGGTTGTCTCGTGCAGTAAGATCTCTTGGGACGCCAGTATTTAGCGACAACGAGAAGAGCGACAAATTGTCATAGAGCGGCATCAATTGTGATCGATCACTGTCGTACACCTGGAAGAATCTGAACCAGTTGTTAGTTGAGCTAATTCCTGCTAGAAACTCCCTGGAGGACATACTTTCCAAGAAAATCCATCGCTATATTCTGAATCTCCGATGTCTCGAAAAATCCTGCCTTCGTGCTGACGGGAAGTTTCTTTATATTGGCCGGGAATGAGTTCACAGCTGGACTTGATCCGCGAATCTTGAACTCTGGCACATTGATGCCCTCAATAACCTGACCATCAAGCATCTTCAACGAAGGAAACCGTCTCAATATCTCAGCTCTATAATTATTAAGCCCCGTAATCGGATTCCCTGTCAGCACCAATTCCCTCAACTCCCTAAACTTATGTCGCCACGGATCCAAATGCCTCCATTGCGAAATCTCATTATTTGCCAACGAAAGATTTTTCAAATGCGGGAACGTGGCCGCTAATGTCGTCACGGCCGTTAGATCTGATATGTTATTCCCCGCCAAGTTAACACTCTCAACATTCTTCAAATCCATGCTCGCGACTTTCATCATAGCAGGAAACATTTTTGAGCGCGTGCTGTCTTGTGACAATAGGCCGTTGGATAAAAGATACGGGTCGCCGTACAAGTTCTGGAGATCAAGGAGCTGGACTTGAGGGTTGTACCTATTCATTAGAAAATTCCGCAGCACGGCAATCGTGCCTTGAGTGCCATTAGTCGGATCCGTCTGCATCTTGCACCAATCCCTTCTTTCTCGGATTAATTATATATAGACTTTGATCCAGCAGCTTCGACAGGGTGAAGATTGTGACCAAACCGTCCAGCCGCCCGACACCCAATATCATTTGCCCCGGGTCTTTCAATTCCCAAACAGTCGATTCTGGTCGAGCAACAGTGACTGCGACGATACAGATCTGCTTGATTTGGCGATTAATGCGAAAAGAAAATCAAAACTTCTCGACCATGATTGGCCGTTGCATTTTTTAGTCGCGTTCGGTGTAAGGTTTTGACTTGCATCAAATCGAAATACCAAACCCTTAATAAACCCTGCATCGGCCTCTGAGAAGCACAAGCTTCCAACAAAAACATACTAATTGTCCCCAAAGATTCTATTGTAGCTCTATCGAACATTATATTAAGCGTCTATCATTATTATAACTCCACTTTAACCCCATCGCCCAAAACTCCGCTGCTTAAGCGTTTTCTAAAACGTCGTCCGTCGCCTCGCCCGACCATAACAGTGCCAATCCCAGCAAGATAATCATCTAATAATGCCGGAGCTGCTTCTTCTGATATCATAGTAAACTCGTATCTGCCAAATGCCCAATTCAATATATAGGTGCGAGGCTCGGAACTATCTGACTTTGACGCAGCGGGCAAGGCGCTGCCGGGAAGTCGAACAACGAATTTCATGCGATAAATTTCATCCTTGGGTGCAATCTCGATATAATTGAAAAACGACGTCAACTCTTTACCATCCAGATCTTTCTTCGGGAACTTCACTGTCAAAGTCTCGATTTCGGAAACATGCTCGTCGCTGTCATGACCATGTCCCGCATGATCATGGCTGTTCTGATGTCCCGGCGCCTCCAACAATGCCAGGCCGAGCTTACTATCAATCCCAAGAATCGCTTCTAATGAAATACTACCATTATTACTTTTAATCTTCGGCGTGTCGGTGTTCAAGTCATTAACTCTATCCCACACAATGTCAAACTGCCTCTCTGACACATTCTCCCATTTGTTAAAAACGATCAAGTCCGTGTACTGAGCCTGCAGCGCAGCCGTCTTCGACGTATCTGCATATCCCGTAAAATTCTCAACATCAATAACGTTGATGACCCCGTCAAGTCGGATGCCTTGTCCCGACGCTTGGCCACTGAATTCCTTTGCAAGATCACGCAGTTGGATTGAAATAGTCGCTGGAAACGCACTGCCAGAGGTCTCAATCAGAATTCGGTCTGGATGGTACCTCTCCTGGAGTTCGACGATTGCTGCGCGCATTTGTCCGGTCAGAACGCAACAAAGACAGCCGTTCAACATCTCTGTTACGCCGGCGAGATTGCCATTATTCTGCGTCGCCAAAGCAGAGTCGACTAAACCACAGAGTTAGCATTCCGGTCTGATACAGGTCCGTAAACTTGTGACCGTACTCTTTATGTCCCCATATTCATTCTTTAAAATTGCAACTTTATAGTTCTTTGGAAGCTGTTTCAGGAGAGCTAATTGAGCTGTTGTCAGTTATCGTATGAAACTAAAGTAGAGGCCGCATACAGATTAGAAGAGTAGTCTTTCCGGCACCTACTACCATTAGAGATTGCATTAGTTATCCGTCGTTAGGCAACATACCCAAAAATCCGGTCAATACGGTCACTGGTGTCGGTTCGACAGTCATTATTGTTGAAGATGCCTTAGAACCAGAAGTTAACAGCTGGAGCCACACCTACGAGCATTGCTTATAAGCTATTATCACCTTGAATCACCTTGAACTCTAAAGTCTACAATATTTAATCAAAAATCAAAAGCCACCGATTTAGCATCTACTTCAATAGACCATCGTCCAGGATTATTTGTTGTAGAATGGTTTTGGGATTGCCGCACGGAACTCTCCGATGCAGTCGGTGGCACGACACCTACAAAACCCGTTAGACAAGAAACAAGCACTTCGAGGGTTAGGGTCATATTTTAAACGTTCAACGCTGCCATCTTCGATCGGCATACACTATCTTACATGAACAACCGACACAAGTCGCCCATCAGATCGAAGAAATCGCCGCTAAAATATTAGGACCGACTGAGCTGTGGAAGAAGGGCCTAATAAGTGGGATTTAACCACGATTAGACTTATTTTTGCACGGAGCAACAAGAAGGCTTACAGTTGCGTAAAAAGTTGCCATCTGCAGGACCATTTCCACGTCTGCTCTATTTAATCTTTGGTATCGCTTTTTGTTGCAGAAGATAGTGATTTCTGATTGTGGAGAGTTTAAGAATTGGGTTTGCTACTGGATTAGTGCAAGGTATGCGATTTCCGTTGGTAACATCGCAGTTTGATAATACCCTCACTCGCGCAGGAAAATGAAACGCCAGACTAACCCTAGTATTAGAAAGATCACAAGGCTCAACTCGTATAACTCCAGTCAATTGGTTCAGTTTCGGGTGATTCAAAATGTCTGCCCAACAGCAGCAAGGAATGAAAGATGGTCCACAGTCGTCTCCGCAGCAGCAACAAGACACGCCGACTTTACATCAACAATTGCCATTCCAAGCTCAGCATGGCCGAGGACAGCAAAACATGGTTTCCCAAGTCGGCGGAGCTGGTCGTGGCATACCGATTCCGCGGCAGGGTGGCAACGTTACTCAAATGCAAGAGCCATTTGCCCAATTATCGCAGCAATATCAGCTTGAAATGCAGCAGGCTCGGTCGTTTGGCATGGATACTGCCGAGGGCAAGCAGGCAATGGCGAGGGCCGCGAAAATAAAGGAATACGCGAAGCGACTACAAGCTAGCAGTCAGCAATATATGGCTCAGAATCCGCAGCAAGCGCAGGCTCACTCTGCCCAGTTGACGTCCACACAACAGCAGCAGCAGCTAGCTGCGGCCATGCAACGGACACCGGTTGTGCAACAGCAGCGACTACCGCCACAAGGCCAAGCTAGTACGACGATGACTCCGCAACAGAGCCAGCAAAGCCTACCGCCAAGCGCCGCTGCGATGGCGGCTGCCCGTACTCCTCAACAACAACAGCAATTGAAGGCCGCACAGGCAGCGCAGTTTGCAAATATGTCTCCGGCTCAGCAGCATTCTGTTCGCATGAATCACTTCAACCATGTGAATAAGTACGTGCAGCAATCTCAGGCGCAGATTAATGCCCACGAAAAATATATGAACGAGAATCCTGGTATCAGTCCCGAAGAACGAGCGAAAGTACAGCAGTATGTTCGTGAGTTGACAGTAAAACGGGAGCAATACGTGCTGATGGCGAAAAGTCTGGCGCAGCAGATCCGGCTAAGTAACCCTCAAGCTCAGATGGATCAACAGCAACAGCAACAGCAACAGCAACCGTCTCAGCAAGCTCAACTGGCTCAGATGCAGAAAACTGCGATTCAGGCCGGTCAAGGTCAGCCGCTTACGGCCGCGAACTTGATGAGCCAACTGGCTGCTGTGACACAAAGCAGCTCTCAAATGACACAAAGTCAGATGCAGCAGTCGTTGTCGCAACAGCCCGCTGGAAACAAACAAATGCAAATGCAAGCCTCAATCGCGCAGCGAGCGCAACAACAACAATCACAGATTCAGGCTCAGGCTATGCAGAATTCCCAGAAAGGTTTCCCTATCCCGCAAGGTAACCTAGCCAGGACTCCTGGCGTCGTCAACCCACCGCAATCCCTTACGCCGGCCCAGCAGCAAGCTTTTCAGCAACAACAACTCCTTCAACAGCAGCAGAATCAACAGGCTGTGCTTCAATCTGCTCAACAGCAGCGCATGCAACCACAAAATGCTCCGGGACGAGCAGTATCGCCTCAGAACTCAATGCAATCACCATTGTCAGCACAGCCGGGACTTACAGGCGCACAGAGGGCCCAAGCAATCCGAGCTGGCGCTACGTCAAACTCCAATTTAAGTCCGAGACTGCAAGCAACAGCTCTTGGTGGGATCCCGACTGCTGCTGCTGCCGCCACCGCTTCTGCTGCTGCTAGAACCGGGTCGCCTGCTATTGCTCAAGGATCGCCTATGGCGCGCCAGGT
>JAJLTN010000533.1:0-67458 GCA_030568215.1 Lipomyces kockii | reverse complement strand
CAACAACAACAACAACAACAACAACAACAACAACAACAACAACAACAACAACAACAACAACAACAACAACAACAACAACAACAACAACAACAACAACAGACTCCGGCTCAACAGCAAGCTATCCAAGTAGCAGTAGGGCAGACGCCACAGACACCGCAAACCCCAGCTGGCCCAGCTGGCCCATCTGCTCGTCCAGTTCTTACTCAGCAACAGATAATGAACAGCCAAAATATCTTCAACCCTTCAGCCAGTGTCATTAACCAAATGCCGATTCCCACAACGCTTTCTATCAAACAACCTACCCCGGCCTCAGTCAAACCTGCTCGTCCTTCTCTTTCTGGTGGACACGCCGCAAACTCTCCGATAATGACGAGCCCCGCGGTCATGAAACCACCTTCATTTGAGCTTAATGGCGGCGTGGCGCGCGTCTTGTCGAAGCGCAAGCTAAGTGAGTTGGTCAAGGACATGATCGGGACCAGCAGCAGCATCAACGGTATCCCACTACTAGGCGACGAGCGGGATACTAGCATTGATGGTGACGTGGAAGAGCTGTTATTGGATCTAGCCGACGAATTTGTGACGTCGGTAGCGTCCTTCAGTTGTCGACTTGCGAAGCATAGAAAGTCTAATACCCTTGATGTCAAAGATATACAGTTGCATTTGGAACGCAATTGGAATATTAGAATTCCTGGTTACAATGCGGATGAGATTCGATCGGTCAGGAGATGGAATCCGACGCAGAGCTATTTGCAGAAGTTGAGTGGTGTGAATACAAGCAAGGCGATTTCTGGAAAATAAACAGTTATGAATTATGACCATGAGGATAAGTTCATAGGTCAGGTCGGAATAGTATCATCTTGTGCGTGTGGAAGTTATAGTCACGATATCGAGAAGCGTTGTATGAGTTAACAGTGTTGTGCGGTTGATGTATTGGTTCCTTGATTTTGCAACGTGCGTGATTTTAAATGTATACTATTTCTGGCGGACAAATTGGGTGCCATGTATGTGTTATTTGCAAATGAAATTTAACAATGAATTTCACCCGTGATTGGTGCTGCGTTCAATATTTACATGCCGCAAAATGACTGCACTTAACAGACAATGACGCATTCGGCACGCGATATCTGACTCGATTCCGTTGTACATTGCATATCCATTACAGGCGTGTTTTTCATTTTCTCTCCCCTGATTTCACTTTGGAATCACTTCAACTGTCAGATGCATTGCGGGTGATCGGACTAACTCCCATAAGCAAAGGAAGTATTGATGTCCCTGGTCCAATGCTATTATCAGAACCTAAATTGGCATATTTGCCGACGTTGTTATTTCAAAACTGAGGATCTGTCAACTTACATGCAAGGTGGAGCGAAACGTACACGATCTTAACTTGAGGCCCGCGCTAGGTTTGGATCAATGAGGAGACAGATTTGAGCTGTTTGGAGAGTGTAATGGAGAACTGTTATTCGCAGGTAGGAGAGGATCCAAGCAAACCTCGGCAACATTTCTGCATCCTCGGATGTTCAAAGAATAAAAGAAATCAAGTCAGATATACTTCTTTACTTGGTTATTGCGACAGAATGTTCAGGCATACGGGGTTGTCAGGACCGCTATGAAGAGCATTTTGCAGCTAGCAATATTGAAGTTCATTGAAATCCGTGGCTGCTGGGTAATGTAGTATCAGAGCTGAGATCGACTAATAATCACATAGTGGGTAGTGAAGTGAAAGTATCCAGCTGTTGCTGCCAAATGAGGAGGTAGGGACGTATGCATGCTTTATTAGATCAATAAGACTATTGCGCACATCATGGCCACAAGCTGTACTGAAGACCATACATCCCGACATGACCGATGCCATTATGGAGGAAGTGATTTCTATGATGTTGCAAAACGGATATAGAAATAAGGAAGATTAAACGTCCAAGGGAGCAGGTCTAAAAATCGCCCAAAAGGAGGCGTCATGGCGAAGAATGGTGTTTATCGTATAAAGGACAGATTGAAGACGAATTTGCGGACAAGCAGGTTGCCGATGGTGACATGAAAACGTTGCCTTAAACCTGTTAACGGATCTACGATCAGTCGGATAGTATATTCAGCCCAGTGGTTGGTCCTCGGTGCTGGTCATTATTCTAGAGCACTTCTATTAACGTCATTTATTAGGTATTTCCAAGACATCTATACTGATCGCTGCGGGTTAGGGTCAAATCATACCAGTTGAATCCCGCTCACCTCATCGAGTTTCTGCACCCTTACAATAAAATATCTCAAATAAAAATAAACTTATAAATCTCTGACACTGTGCTCTACCGCACTTATTCTATATGCCCACAAATTCTACCAATGCTTTAGGCAGCTGCAATCAAAACTTTGAAGCCACACTCTACTGCGAAGAAGATTTCCGATGTTTCTTATGATCTCTCCATTCTTCAATGGCTTGGTGAAAAAGCTTCCACGTTACACCTTCAGTAACAAACATAAACTTGACTCCCAATCGATGCTCTACTTCCTTATTCCGAGTCTCGTCATCAAAAAATAGCATGTCATGGTATTCTATCCCTGATTGCTTCTGGATGAAGTTAAAGTGCGTTATTTTCGAGCCTGCACAGACCATTAAGATGTGAATTATCCCAAGTTTAACTTCTCCACGATTTTGCATACCTGGGTATATTTCTAAGACGTCGAAATGATCAATTGCGCGCGTGCCGCCGACATGCAGCAGGCTTAGCATTTTCTTCGCGACATCTAGCATTGTTAGCATGGTATAGTACCTTTCTCACGTGCCAGAATGTGTAATCTAAACCTACCGGGGGCGCAAGTTCTACTTGCTGCCGCGACTTTGATTCCATTCTGCTTGAGATGCGCTAATATCTCAGGCACATCTTTGTAGAACGCCATTTGCGACCCATACCTATCATGCCAGTATCAGAATTTCAAATACTTGGCCGCATATATCAGCAGACCTATGTACCTATCCACAATCGCATTCTCGCTTTTGCTGCGAGAGACAGGCGGAGATATATGAGTATCACACCAGCACTAAAATTCGTCAGGATCGCAGACGCCGATATTACTCGATGAATATACCGCTGTTACCAGATTAGAGAATTATGCCAATAAAGACAGAGATAATTACAGATTCGGAAAGGTACGTACGCCACAGTGTATAGTCTAAGTCGAAGACCACAATTTTAGGAAATGACTCGTCGGAATTGACCATAAGTTCTTTGATGGTGCTGTACAGCCAGGCAGTTCCAAGGACGCTGGAGTATCAGAAAGTACCCAAATTGTATAACTAATACGTTCAACAACGTTGAGACAAGTATCCGAATTCACTTGCGCCTCGGCTGGTCTATATTTTGCCAATTCTATACCTGAGCTTAGTCACAAACCGCCCCTGGTTCACAAATTATACTATGATAGTATATGCCAGTGCGGCGCAGAACCTAAAAAAAGGCCAAACTAATAATGTGTGAACAAGCTCCTCAACATCGACTTACCGTCCAGCCACCGGCCCAACCGCTTTCAACAGACGCCTTCTGCTGTGGTGCCTCTGTCGCACCACCCGGTCTAGTATCAATAGCGGCGCGAAGGCAATAGTATCGGAGATCGATATAATATATATATTATCAAAGTGCTAATAGCAAAACCTCTGTTGTTGTAGGTTCAGGAGTCTAATATAAGTGGTGGCCTGCTGACCGGATCATAGTCCATTCTGAATCTCACGGTTTTGTACCTCACACCATTGCAGAGTGCTCTGCGCCATCCCTGCAATAATTTCCCAGTATTGACTGTGAAATGCCACCGTTCAAGCTACTTCGTTCAAAGAAAGCAAAGGCGGCCCAACAGCATCCAAAAGACAAGTCGCCTGAGCCAGATGCTCCACGTTCTCTACATCCGACTATCGCTCAAGTGATCTATAGTGATCCTGAAGATGAGGGCGGTGAAAATCAATCGCGAAGAAGTAGTTACTACTCCGTTCGTGATCCAGGGACTATTCCGCGTGGTGGCCTGATTAGTTTGATCCCATCCAGTCTCCCTGACGACGATATCAAAGACCAATTGAATGACAACCTTCCACCTGGTCACGTCCGCCGCAGGTCGAATGTTACATTTTCAGACTCGGACTATTACGACGATGGGTCTATGTCACAGGGGAGGAAGGCCGAAGAGCTTGCCGCGAAGCTGGACAATGTTAATACCAGACAAGGCGCACAAAGGCGCACTGCAATGGCGACATATCGGACTGCTTCGTACAAGGAATATGAGCAGTGTGCAGTTGTGGTTGATAGCAGCTACAGGATGTCAACGAGTTCGCCAGGTGCACGCTCTGATATTCAGGCGATTTCGGAAGACGAAGAGTTGGGCCGACAGATCGATGCTCTCAATCTCACGGATCTTACAGCATCACCAGACACGCCAGAAGTGATATATCCGTTTAAACGCGACGAGTCGATATCTCCTCTCGATGTCAACGACAACGGGCATCAAACATACCCGTACGATATTAACACAATGCGGCAGTCAACACCCTCCTCGAACGAGGAGAATGTTTTACCTCCGTTGCCTCAGAAGGCCCGTAATGTTGAAAACAGCATTTCGATTATTGCTGAGGCGATTGCAACTGCTGGCAGCGATCCTGTTTTGCCGTCAGTTGCAGCGCCAGTAGTCATGTCAGTAGATCATCATCCGGGAGACTCTCCTCCGTCTTCCAAATCTCATAAAGGAGCATACGTGCACTATCCGGCGCCGATTCCGGCTCGAATCAGACTGCCGCCGCTTTTGAAGAAAAAGAGCAGTCCATCAGAAACTTCATTGCCCGCTAATTCGAAAACGCATGCTATCTCATCATCGTTCTCCTTCCCAATGACTGCACCAATGGAAAACCCGGAGGAGCCTGATATGGGACGTCCTAACGACGATCACAGCGATTCGGATGAGTGGACAGTACCAGTAACTCCCGGGTATATGACAAAATTCCAGAGCCCACATCAAGCCCTGGAATCGATGTTGAATGAATGGGATAAGGAGCCGACGTCCCTAATCCAGCCGTTCACACCTCAGGAAGAGCTTCCCGCAACGGATGGACCGCGCTCTTTGATCCAGGAACTGGAAGAGCGAAAAACACAGCAAAAGTCTCGTCAGCGAAATGCAGCTGCTGTCAACTCTGCTAGTTTACTGCAATTGGATGACGTGATTCGAAAAGGCCAGGAAAAACGGCGGACGGTCGTCAGCAGTCACGGACTAGTGGGCACCGCGCAAGTCAAGAGCGATGAGGATGAAGTTCCTTTGGGTGCCATCTATTCGAAGGATCCAGAGAGCCAGTGGGGTGAACCGACGAGAGTTTCTGAGAGTCGGGGATATAGTCACAGCCCCTCGAATAGTCTTGCTCAGCATCAAGCGACGCACAATCGGCGTACATCTTCGTCGTCGATTCCACAGAGATCGATGCATGATCGCCAACTCAGTGATTCTTCTGCACACTTCGTACCACCTTCACAAAAGAGGCGAGAACCATGGCAATCTAATCATACCAGTGGAGCATCTCAAGGTGCGATCCTATCTGAAGATCCGAATTCGCTGAACAGAATTCGCGAAAGAGATATGTCAATGCCGAATCTGCATTGCCCGCCAGATGCTGCTTCCACGAATATGCAGCCTGCGCGCTCGTTATACAGCATACCGGCTCGGGAGATGTCAGTCCCTAATTTTGACCAGTATTCGCAGTCGTACCAGAAATATCCACAGCAGGCGACCAATGTCACACACTATCCCCCGCATCAGCAGCAATATGCTGCCCCACAGCAGTATTCGCCACAGTATCAACGGCCGCCGTATCCTGCTCAGTCACCTTCACACGATATGGGAACTGGATATTTCCGAGAATCCATCTATGCTTCTGCAGAATTTCCAATGAAAGATTCTGGGACCGGAAGACACTCTTCGCTCTTGAACAGCGAGGAAGCACTTTATAGACGGTTAAGGGAACGCGAGTCAATCATGATGGGGTACCCCGCCCAGCTCCCTGGACCGCGACCCGTTTCGATGATGACGAGGGAAGGATACGAGCTATTGCAGTTGAAGCAGTATTATCAGCAGCAGCAGCAGCAGCAGTATTACAACCAGTCGCCTGGTTTGCCCGCTCCGGGACAGGAATACATCAGACCAGGTATCCAGCAATCTAATTCGAGACCTAATATTCCAGCTGCGCTGGCGGGAAGTCCAATGGCAGACCCAAGCGACTCCAAGAAGAGGGAAGTTGTTGAGCGATGGCGAAGAAGTGTGTATACGGGCGGTGCTTGAGCAATTAGCCGAAAAGGCGTATATATGAGAGTAGACAGGATATTGTAATGACGGAATGGACGTGTATAAGTTTTGGCATTCATGAGACCAAGGGTGGTAAATTTTGGGTATCGCATTGTTGTGGCATATATGTTAATATTTGGATAGTTGCGAATAGTTTGTCATAAATTGTCTTTTTGTGGTATCGCTCAGTCTATGAACGTATTGACAAGAAGTGTATTTAATTGCAGTATAATTAAGATCAGTTCTCTTTCGTGCGGCTATTAGGAAACGTTGTGGGTTAGGGGCAACATCAATTGGAAAGGCTAAATTTCAAATATAGTCGGGTGGCGATTCTGTGTAACTATAACGACAAGTGTCGACAAATTCTACATTATTTTAACATTTACCATTTATTCATCTTTATTTACAGCATATGGCGGAACGAAAGATCATAAACAAATATTTCCCACCGAACTTCGATCCATCCAAGATCACTAGGAAGAAGCGGTCATCCGGCGACAAAGATGTACAGAAGTTACAAACAGTACGTCTCATGACGCCATTTTCGATGAAATGTACGAGTTGCGGAGAATATATCTACAAAGGCAAGAAATTCAATGCAAGAAAGGAGAATACAGGCGAGAAATATCTCGGAATATCGATTCTGCGGTTTCATATCCGGTGCACGAGATGCGCTGCTGAGATAACGTTTAAGGTATGTTTTGATTAACCACCTAAACGAACGTATGCTAATACGGTGCAGACGGATCCTAAAAATTCTGATTACGTCTCAGAACGAGGGGCAGTGCGCAACTTCGAGCCATGGCGAGATCCAGAGAATAAAGAAGAGACCGAAGAAGAGCGGCTTGACCGGTTAGAAAAAGAGGAAGAAGAAAACGCTATGGCCGAATTAGAAGCCAAGGTGGTCGATGCCAAGCGCCAGATGGAAATGGATGATACAGTCGACGAGTTACGGACGCGAAATGCGCTTAACGAACACGTTGACCCAGAGTCCGTCCTCGATAAGGTCCAGAGAGACAAGGAAGAAGAGATGGACAGGCAGGAGCAGGAGGATGCAGAACTGATTAGAAATGCGTTTGCAAATCCTCCGAGGATGTTGGCAGAATCAGCGAAACCCAGGAAGATCTCCAAGCCGATTGATGCTATTAACTGTACCAATCCGCTTGATCTTCTGAGGAAGCGAAAGGACACAAGATCATCGCTAGGAATCGTCGTGAAGAAATCAAAGGTGGCATAGAGTTTGTTGGGTATTGTCATAGCAAGGACAACGTTTGGTAGATTAGCAAGTGAGGACACGGGGCTCCATACGAACAACTAGTTATAAATTTAACTATACAGCATAAATAGTCATACAGGAACCACTATTGTTACAGAAAATAACACGAACAACCCATAATCCTAACATTAAAACAGTTTCATATGTAATAAGCACAATCCAAAATTAGCCACATCAACATCATATTTACAAATACGGCATGAACGCATTATCTGTCAACGCCAAGTGCTTAGGATTCACTGCCTGAGCAACCAGATCAATAACGGTCTGATTTGCGGGGATCGTGCCCTTTCCTGGCTGCGCGAGGGAAGACGTCTTCTTCAAAATAACCTCAACATTTAATTTCACGATCTCCTGTAGCTGCTGATCCTGCGCACATGGTCGATGCTGGAACGTATACCACGAACTGCAAGAAGTTAGCGAACAATCCGGCATTAAATACTACGAAAAGAAGCATACATTATCTCGTCCCTGACGAACAGCGTGAGATACTGTTCTAAATCAAATTCAGGTAGTGTCAAACATCTTGCATAAATCATCATGGACGGCGAGAAAAGTCCCTCAAGAGCTGTTGGTCCCATCAGAGTCTGCAAGTTAGGAGTCAGTCTAAATGGTACCGGCTCGGAGTTAAAGAATGCAGGAGTCGTAGTGTGAGAAGGTAGTGCTGTCAATCTTCGTTAGTAAAACAGCTATCTCGTACACCACCAGATATGAACTCACATGGCAGAGTCTCTGTCGCCCAAGCTTCACCTGACGTCTGCGAAATCAACAACTTATAAGGCAGTCGGAGGTTTAGACACATCATATAAGTCATAAAGGCAACCCCAGCATATGAATACGCAAACTCCTTTCTGAACAACCAGAAATCACTGAACGAGCTGAAAGTTTTAATAAAATGCTAATTGTACCATTAGTTGGAGGGCAAATAATTGAGTTATTCAAGCAGCACTTACGTCGCGCACAATAGTACCTGGAACCAATGTATTCTGGATCTCGCTCAAGACATCTATCTTGTCCGTAACAACATCTGTCTTCTACACAAAATCGTTAGTAATCAGTCGCTAAATATTTAATACAGTGCTAAGACCCTTACTCCTTGTCTAGCTTCCACAGCCTGTCTCAACTTCTGAATTGTGAACATCATTGGATCATCTCGATGACGGCCAGTCCGGTGGCAATAATCTTCATAAATATTCTGCAACGAAATAAAGTTGGGACTATCCTGGACAAGACGGAAATGAGGTGACAACGGAACAGCTGCAGCCAAATAGAACTGAAGATTCCTACGGCGACTCTCGGTACGGCGAACCAAATTGCTGACATTATTAGCGTAACGAAACAAAATTCGGTAACAACAACCTATACCTATTGAGAATCCTGAACAATTGCGTAATCCTCTCTTCACGGCGGCAATGCCTTGCGGCGGGGTACTGAATAGTAAACGGATACATGCGCGTATCGGAACCTCTAATGGTTATGCGGCGGTAGCAGAGACCTTGCACCCTTACAATGTCAATCTTCGGTAAGAAGCGCTCAATCTTAACGAAATGAGCGTTGGAATCTTTATGCTATGCAAACCGTTAGAATCTACAGCGTAGACACTACCTTACAGGACTTACCAAAAGGTATTGACCAGGAACATCAATATCATCAAACTTTTGATAATGGAACTCGCTCAGATGCGGACTTAGTGACTCAAGGTTCTGCTTCTCCGAGATTTGACGGCGGTCAAGTTTCTCTTCAAATCGATCACGCCAGCGACGTAGCTTCGACACATAAGTTTGAATATTCGGCGTGTTGTGGACAAAATCAGCTTCAAACGCAGACTACGAATTTGTCAGAAAAGTTCACAACTATCATGTGCATACATAGCATACCTTCAAATATTTCGGCAAAATGCTGTCTGCAAACTTTGAGATATTGACTTCCGCAGCTGGGGGCAGTCTTGTATCATCTTTAGGGAATGGCAGACGGCCCATATACTAGTAAAGTATCAGTCACATCCGTAATACCATACAACAATAGCCGTCCATGCTGCACTTACCTGGACACCATCCGACAGTAATGCTACCACCAATCTGTATGCATCTTCATCCTCCGAACACTTGAACCTCTGATAGATCTGATCGACAAAGGTTTCCATAGACAGTGACAATAATGGATACGCAGTCTTTAAAATACCAAGTATTTCATCAACATATTCCCATGGCTGTAGAGGAGTAACAGGAAGTGGAGCGGAAGGTGACCCAGTGGGATTGGGCTGATTAGCGCGATTAATCAAATGAGCAGCGACATTCACTGGAGTTCCTGGTGCTACGGTTACGTTAGTTATGACGTCAATAAAGCGCCTAGTAGTACATACCGATTTGTGGACTCGCGGAGTCATTGTTGGCAGATGTAGACTGCACCATTGGTGATCCTGGCACAGTCGCTTGCTGGAGCGACGGAGAATTTCTAGCACCGGCTGCGCCAGGCTGCACACTCCGCATAGTAGTCTGTCTGTTCGCTTCCCTCTGAGTGGCTTGCATGGCTTGGCGTTGAAGGACGGAATAGTCTTCCTTCGTTGTACGAAGCGAAAAGTGAAGCGCCTGCCTTCTTGTTAGAACCACAGAATCCATTTGCACATATGACTCGTACCTGAGGATAGCTCTTTGCAATTCGTATCAAAATCTTCCTAACCAAACGTGCTTCCTTATGAGACAGTGAAGTCAACAACTGGGGAATATATGTAATCCAATACCACACAGGGACATCTCCAGTAAAGCTGTCAAACGCCTGGGACAGAGCTTGTGAACTGTCATCTAAGCTGATGAGCCAGAGAATGCGACCCAAAAACCGGCGCACTTTTCCGTTTCTGTACAAAGCGGCAGCTTGCATGTAACAACTAATCGCATGTGCAGCGTGGTTCATGCTACCAGTGGCCTTGAATCTGCAGTCGTGGAAGTACGCCCATTCTGCCCAAGATCTCGACAAGCCAAAATCAATTTGGACAGCATTCGAGAATGTCTGATTGGCATCATCGTACATTTCGAGCTTGGCAAAGAACATAGCCTTGAGAGTGAAAAATTCCGCCTTTTGCTCGGATGTGAAATAAATCAAGTTTGTGTTGCTTATGACATCTAGACCAGTTCGAAGCTCGTTCGGGTTCTGGTAGTGGCACTTCGCTTGCTCGCGTAACTTCAAGAAAGCCTCCTGAATTTCGATGTTTGGCAGCGAATATATCTTTGTAAGCTGACCAATGCAAACGTCAGTCATGCCGTGCTTCCTGGCGACATGTGCGAATCTATTGATAATCCAGGCGATCTCGTGATAGCCCCGGTAGGAAGTTGAATTGGTTGTGGAATTGTTTCCATACTGCGCCTGGATTTGAGGGACCAGCGGCAAGTAGTACTTATTAATAACCGAGAATACATGCTGCCTCCATGCCACAAGATCCCCCCAAACGTTGATATCATCCCACATATTCGGAAGGCGCTCTCTCCAAGCCTGCAGAATGACCTTCATTTCCTGCGATTTCGTTTCGACATTATTAACATCTGTTGTAGCCAAATTCTTATAAAGCTGGCTAGCCTCTAGGAGCTCGACAAATTGTTGGAAGGCCTGTAGTAATGGAACATGCGCTTTCGTGATCACCTTGGGCAACGAATTCCACTTGCGTAATGTCAACTGGATACCTTCATCGCAACACTTCGATAGCTCTTGCGTCGGAGCATCAGGCTTCTGCGAAAACTTCTGGAGATACATGAACGCCTCGAATATGTAACGTCTGGGCGTAGGAACGTCCATAACGCTCTTAATCGATTGCTCCAGTGGCTCCTTCTCTGCCGTCCAATCCGCCATTCGCCATGCGCATTCAAGTAGAAGGTCCGTAAATCCTTCATGTTTGGCCAATTCAGATAAGATATCCCACTGCTGCAATTTTTCTGCCGATAAGATCCAATGATCCTCCCATAAAATATACTCTGACTCAGAATAAGGAAGCGCGCCACTACGAGCTTTGATCTGCGCTGTCTCGTACATTTGCTGCGCCTGATTCCAGAGTCCAAGTTGCTCGAAAGAAATAGCCGTATTTGTCTCCACATATTGGCATCGTCGTCGCCACTGCCCGTAGAACATGTCATCTTCCTGTAGTGACGCAAACATCTCAACCAATGCATCTAGATTGCTGTCACGTACAGGATTGCTGTCTGTCTGTGGATGAAGTTCTGCCTCTTCAAGAAGTTGAATTGCCGCATACCACCCATTGTATGATTTACCCAAGAACTTGATCAAGTTCGGAGAGAGCTGAATGGGTGGATTACACCTGCCGATACCTTCGAGAATCATCTGAATGTAATTTGGACTCTTGTCCATTTGTCGGGCGTGGAAGTCCTTTGTGAGCAAAACTGTGAAGTTGCGAGAAACATCTTGACGCTCTCGAACTGAAACCGTTGACCAAGCAATGGGAAAGAAAGCGCACCATGATTTTCGAATAGCTTCCACATCATAGTAGAACAACTCCATTAGAGGTCCAAAGAAATCCTTAGCTGCAGCAACTGCACAGTTGGCAACGAACGTTCTTCGACGTTGAAAGAACGCATCGACTTCGTCTGTCGCGATGTTGTCGCATTTGCTTTCAATTGTGTTCGTCAGCATATTAAACGAGGGGATTAAGAAGTCATCCTGCCCGAGAACCAAGCGAGCGCTAGGCTCGATAGAGCCGAAGAGAAGCTGTGTCGCCTGGTTTAGCCAGTTTGTGTCCGCTAAGCTCTCCCAGTTCTGATCCTTCACAATGTACATAAATCGCTTCCAAAGTGATTTGTCCAAGCTGTTGCTGAAAATCTCCATGAATTGCTTACGAATAGGTACATCGCCAACCCGCGTACCTGCTAAGAAAGCATGCTCCATTCGCACCGTAAGTTCACTCCGCGCAAGTGATGGTGACTCATAGATGTCCACAACCAGCTGATAGAAAGCCTTCGTGAGCGACGCGTCGCCGCGGATTTCAAATATCATCATTTTAGAGAGAATTGCAGTCTTTTCCTTCAACAATGGGAATAACTCCGGATTGCTGAAAATCCAAGTTCTCACAATATCCAGAATATCGAAGCAGAGACCAATGTCACTTGACCGCTCGACAAGTTGGCTGACCACATTAAGGAAGATTCTACGCTGATCTTCGAGATGCGAAATTCTATCGGCACCAATTTTAAGAATCCTCTTCAACAAGACAACGACTTTCTTCGGGTCAAGGTCGCTATGACTGCCATCTTGGGAGCCACCGGCGTCTGGAGTATTTGAGCTTGTAGCAGCAGTAGCCGCCGCCGCCGCCGCAGGTGCCGCTGTCGTCTTCGCGTTGACAGCATGTCCGTTAGATGTACCATTCGGTGCCGCACCATTCGCTATTTGCGTCGCCGTCGAAGTTGATGTTGCTGCCACCGACGCTGGCTGTCCTGCATGAGTAGCAGTCTGATTGGCTTGAGGAACATTCGGCATGATATGATCCTTGCACAGCTTGCCAAATGTACGCATAAGAACTGGTAGTAATGGATCAACGGCCTGCGGCCGATATTCCGTGAGCGTGCAAGCTAGAAGAACACTCGAAACTAGCGCTTGTGACGTTGTAAAATTTTCCTGGATAACGCTCGTGATCATACTGAGAAAGCTTGATACCACCTCCTGGATAGAATCGTCGCTGCTCGTGCTCGCGGTGTTGGTGGCCTTCAAGATACGACCGAGGACGGGCTGTAGACACCCTTGCACCTCCTCGATATCTGAGTGAATCGATTTATTCAATAACTTCTGAAGTTGTTCCAAGTTTGCAAGAATCCACTCATCTGACTTCTGATCCAGTGTGACACGGATAACCTGAAGCGCGTTGATAAAAGATACAAGAGTCGTGTTGTTTAATGTGTTATGTGCCAAACTCCGCTCAAAAAATGTCAGCTTCACATTTACCTCAGACCACAGACCTGGTCCCAAGAACTCGTGGAGAATATCAATAATGCGTTTCGCGAGTGGGTTCTCCGTCGCCTTGTTTGGTGAAATACATGCGAATCGAATTAGGTACGTTATTGTTGCCTCTCTGAGTAAGAATGGGACAAGAAGTTCCGTCTTATTCTCCGCTGGCGCAGGTGACGACTGAGGTTTTGTATCAGCCGAAGCCGACAGCTGCCCTGGTGAAGACTGCATCTCGTCATATCGTCGCTTTCGTGACTCCGGCGATGCCGGGCTCTTACCATCCGCTGATTCCTCTAACAAAAACGTCTTCCCAACACGTGTCTTTTCCCATTTTAAGATCAATTCAGCCAAATCAACTGAAAGGATCTGATTTTCTGATGGTGAGTTGGCCATGAACCCTAACTTTGGCATGGCCGTCACAATGAGGTTGAAGAAATGGTCACGTGACTCGTAGAACAATTCGGGATGCCGAACAATAAACTGGTACACATTTATGACCTGACTGACATTATGTCCATCCTCCGCCAACACACGCCGCGCATATTTGGACCATAGCGGAAATCTACCTTCAGAACCCAGTCGCTTTGGAAGCACTGGGGCAAGAAGATCAAGTGCCTGTTTAACAAGCACTCGCGCATCACTATGGTGTGCCTTCAACAGTTGGACGTAAATTTGTAATGCAATCTTGAGCGGCGTATCGTACGCAACAATGAAGAATGCAATCAAAACCGATGCCGCTTGCTTACTGATAACGTCTTCCAACTTGATGTAGTTCCAGCCGACCTTAATTATATCCTTTCGTACATCTGCCACTAACGTCGGACTATAATGGATTAAAGTTGCAGACATCTGGAGAAGCTGAATACGGTACTGATCTTGGTACTCCGAGCTGTCCTCTGAAAGATCGCTAAGAGCCGGCTTCCAGATCTTCGAATGTACGGCCTCAATCCATGATTTCTCGATCAACGTAGATAAGTCGCCCTTACGGTGAACTTCCATAATAAGAGTCGAATTAATTATATACTGGAAAATGAAACATCGTGTTGCTGTCGATGTGCCTGCATGATTGAAATAATCGAGCGACTTGTTCAAGTATAACCTACGCCGCTCTACTGATTCCGACCTCACCAGTTTCTCGAAGATGGACTGGTAAATCACCGCCGTAGGTTCGATAGCCTTCGTTGCCATCGCGTCGATAATCTTGAATATCATCTCCGTGTCACTTTCATTAACTTCCATGTAGATCAAGAAAATATTCAGCAACTCGTCCAGCGCTTGCTTGACGCCCAAATGAACTGAGGAAGACAAGTTGCGAGATCGAGCAAACACCTGTAACCAGTGTGCATTCTGCAACAAATGCTGTAGCGGATCTTTCTGCGTTGCTATCCATTCCTTGTTCTGCCTTGCAACAGCACCGACAATATATATCATATTCACCACCGCACCACATTTGTCGTCTGCGTTCGGGATCTCCAACGCCCTCGATATCAAAGTCGGTAGTCTCGCAATTAATAGCATTCGCAACTCTGTACTCCGATCATCTTTAGCGAGGTGCACAAAAATCTTACCGAATCGGCGATCAGCCAACTTTGGAGCGAAATACTCCATTGTCTCCTTGGGATATCGTGCCGTGAACTTTACAAGCGCTGGCCGAAATGGACTGTCATGATAGCGTCGGAGATGCTCTTCTAGATAAATCACGGTTGTGACCAAGCCATCCATAAACCTGCTCGCTTCCGCTGGCAGTAGATGATAGATATTCATAATAGCCGCAATAATTTTAATATTGTGCTGACTCATAAGCTGCTTGCCAGATGACTGATACAACAACGACGGCTCTGCCCACGCCTTCAAGTGATCTAGTAGCTTTGTTCCGATCTCAATCTTGAAGTAATTTGTCAGTAACTCCAACAAAATCGCAAGGCCATCCAATCCTGCAATTGTGAGCCGCCGATGATCGGACAAGTTCATGAGGATCGGTCGCAATCCAGTCTGTAGAAGATCCTTTGGCAACTTGTGATTCTGCGAAAGCACAGCCTTGAGTCCCTCGTTTGCCGCCTCGACGACTTTCTTGGATCGAGAGTACAACGTCTTGAAGAATACCCCAATGATTTTTGCCCGCGTCTGGGCTTGCTGCTGGGGATGATTCTGGAAAAACTCAGGACTCATCATGGCTAATGTCAGAAGGCGCATGCACACAATGCGGAGCTCCACAAGCTGCTCAAATACACCATATTCCATCGCTCGCTGCGATGGCGGTGCAGCCAAGAGTGCCTCGTCATCTGCATCAGCGAGCGCAAGTGCTTCCATCAGCAGACGCAGCAATTCGTCGTTAAACGGCAAAAAAGAATTTTCGAGAGAAAGGCAGAAGGTGATAGCGTCGATATTGCCAATCTGCATAGGGAATGGCAGCGCACGCAATGGCTTACCGAAGATGGAGACAAGGAGAGTCGACTTGACCGGTCCTAGTAGTTCGTGTAGCGGCACATTTGTCAGAGTAGATAAGGACCGTAACGAGCTCTGCACGGTCTCTCTAACAATTTGATGCGAGTTGGAAACTTCATAAAACAAGATGCTGAGAAGTTGGTGGAACAACCGCATCGATATCTCCTCCCGTGTGATGTTAGTGTTGCACACCTTGAGAATATGCTTTATCAAATCCTGCGCATCCTTCTGTGCCAAGCTAGGAAGCTCCGGAGCAATGTCTTTCAAGACAAATAGTAAGGCGCGAATCATATCAATCTCGCGCTTTAGCACCCAGTCGCGTGAAAACTCGCATTCCGTAAGTAAGACTTTGAGACCAAGACATCCAGCGGCCTTGTTGTACCACGGTTCCTCGAAACAAGAGTGGCAGAACACGCTGACCAACATCTTGAATACCGGGAACTTCTGCGCCGCATCCGGAGTGCCGAAAATTGAGACACATGTCTTGTAAATCAGTCGGATTGCGTCCATACCAGCTTCACGAACAGGCACCTTATACGATCCCAAAGCGTCCGAGATAGCCTGGTAAAGTAATCGGAAATCGATGCATAAAGGATCTTCATGGTCCGTGACCACAAATGGCCGTTTATCGCGCTTGACCTCCATTATGACTTTGCCGATTTCGAGCATCACCACGTGTTCGCATATATCGCTGATTAAAGTCTTGGCGTCCTCGCGTACCTTGGATATAGCGACAGCATTGAAGCAGTAGTTGAGGATTTTAACGAACATGTCGTTCTGCGCGTGCAACTTTCTCGTTGATCGTGGCTCGCTCTGGAGAGAAAACTTCGGATCTGGCGGTATCATACCTGTCTTGATTGCCTTAACACACTCGAGTAATATTTGCACGGCATCCGGCCCCAAATTCGCACGATCAATGAACAAGCGTGCTGTAGTTGCCAGCAAATGGAACGCTTCCACTCTGTAGTGAATATCCGCTCGATAGTCCGTGATAGCTCGGAACACAGCATCGAATCCAGCTGCAATCGGGAATGCTCGTCGACCGGAAATGCCATTGATGTCGATCATAATGCTCGGCTCATTCTCCGCAGCGCCGTCGGCATTCAACTTCTTCGGTGGCTCGAGAAATCTTCTGTTTCTTCCTCCAAGCTTGCCTAGAATGCGGAGAGTCGTGTGACTAGGCTGATGAGGATATGGAAGAGGCTTCAAATGTGTCCACAGAGCTTCCATAACTTCCTCTATCACAGGTTCAACTATGTTATCGAAATAATCCGGGGTGAGGTTATCCACACAGAGTTCAAGAGTGCGGAGACCTTGGCTGATGAGATCTTGCGATCCAGTGAGAGAGATCACAAGTGGTCGCATGAGATATTTCAAATGCGGAACTAACACACTTAATCGCACCGGAACCGTTAAACACAACTCGACGTACAGATCGCGTTCCTGTGGTTTCCGAGCAGCGAGGAGAAGTCTATTCAGCGACTCGAGAAGGACTTGCAATAACGGCAACACTTCTTTGTAAAGCAGCTCAAATCTGCCACCGCCGATACTTCGAAATAATGTTCTAAGGAGAAGGTAGTAATTCAATGGATCCTCGGCATTTGTAGCCAAATTCATGCACTTCAAGATCAAGTTTCGTAGATGAGGCTGGAAAACTTCTTCGTTGGTAGTCGAAAACAAATTGACAGCCATAAACGACAATTTGAACAATCTGATGAGGAGGTTTGCACGTAATGGATCACCTTCGCCGATATCTTCCAACCGCTCCATTAAAAAATTGAGCAGAATGCCCGCAAAATTCGCGGATGTTGGTTCGCTAGCAAGGAAGAACTGTGGAACGTGAAGGAGTGACGGATTACGAAGCATAGCATCAAAGAGATACGGGAGTTCCGGTTCTAAGACTTCGTGGAACGCGGCAGGATCGATATGAATGAAAACGGTTGCAAATGTCTCTAGCAGTTCCTTCTCCTCCTTCGAACTAGTGATTGGAATGTTTGGGCCTATAGAATCGTAACTTCCCGGACGGTGAGTGTCGATAACCGGCTTTTCTCGTACAGTTGCATAGTACGAGAAACCATTGGCACCCTCGCGGAATAGCTTGCGGAAGATAGCGACCTGTTCGTAGTTGAATCCGCGCGCTGTTTCATTCCACTGTGTCGCGTTGATCGCAGCAATATCAGGAGTCGGCGGCGGATTGCACGTTTTCAAACCAAACATGATAGTTTTGAGGCCGTTCAATAGGTTCTTGAACAAGTACCGACCATCTGCGAAAATTTATTAGCGAACACCTTTAATAAGTCGTGCAATTGTGCGCACCTTTCATGCCGTCAGCAATTGTATCAAGATGCAACTTGATTGGAAAAGCAGCAAAAATGTCCATCTGATCCAAATCCGTCTTTTCGCCGTCCTTCGCGTCCTCTGCCTCAGCTTCATCCGGGAACTCAAATGGTTTACCCTTCTCCTCCTCGCGAGTGATCGTGGCGATTGGGTCAACAGGTCTCTTTTCAACTTTCTCAGAACTATGAGATAGTGCATTGTCATGGTTTCGATTCAAAGCCGCAAATTTTTCAGCAAAGGCGTCGAGGATAAAGATGATCAATTGGCGCCCTATGTTTACACTTAGATTCCTCCGTTCAGTTAATACGTATAAACTATTCTGAACCACATACCCTCTGCCTTGTTCGGCAACTTCATAATCCTTTCAACCAAATTCAGTAACAGCTTCGCACTCATGGTCTGGAAACTAGCAGCTAAAGTGTTATCCTGGAGATTCTTGGAGTAAACTTCGACTGTCAACCAAATATGGGCAGGTGTCAACTCGGCGCGAACATGGTGTAACAAATCGGCGACCATACTGTATGCGAGAGGTCTGTATACCAGCATTAGTCATTCGCGTTTTTGTTTTGAGATAATTTTCTATATCACATACCTTAAAGTTTCGTGCACCGTAAGTCCATCACCAATTAACAGCTTCTCATTCAGCAGAAGATCTACTTTCGGAATGAAAATAGCTCGGAAATCAGTTGACAGAATATGTCTCGTCGCGACGAGTAATTCCTATTACATAGCCGTTAGTCAGCTCTCGATGAACACTTTGCACGAAGTGTTCGCGCATACCTTCCTCGACGCCGATAACTCGCGTGGACAATCTTTCAATAACCGAATAACAAAATCCGGAATCAATGAATGATACTTCTTAAGCGCCGGAGCAAAGCCACGGAGCACATACGCCAGGAATGACATAGTCTATATCGGTTAGCCAGGCCAGCAGGTAAAAACTCGAAGAACAAGACGTACTTTGACCTGCGCAGTAATAAATTCTCCGAATGCCGTACGATTCTTGATCGCGGGCGATACCGACGTGTAAATCTCACCTCTCGACGCCGCAGCCGTGTGTGCTTCCGCCTGCGGAGCAGCCTGCAATGACAGCATCTACAACAATGGTTAGTGCTTTAGGGCCACTACGCCTATAATCCTTCGCAACAGCGTACCTCGATAATGAGCGGGACGAACACAGGGAGATTGTCATTAACAGATTGCTTATGGGTCGAGAAGAGAAGTACAACAATGATCGGACATTCCGTCAGCACTTTAAAGCTGAACATGCTCTTCGGTAGTGTTTTCGCGGGTGTATCTCCCCCTATGTCCGATGGCAACGAAGGCGACATTGGTCGAGGAGACTGAAATGACAAGTTTCCCGGCTGCACCACAAGCAATTAGTATCACACTCAACCGTTTCCGCTTCCAATTTACCTACCGTAGAAACACTCGCCAAGCCCTGAGATACGCCCGAAGAATGCAGCTCAAATGTCTCTTTAACGACAGCCGGCATATTTTTATACATCTCCACGACAAGATCCAAAAAAGGTTGAACTTGGTCACTCAGCGCGGCCTTATAGGTTCGATGTAACGCGGTTATGATCTTCATGCAGAGAACACCGTTCTCCTCATTTTCAATACGGAGAAGGGACATCAATAGTTGCATAACCTGAACTGAACATTGACGGAACGGCTCATTCATCTGCAGGCGATGAATGATTTCGAGCACACAATTGCGCAGTTTCTATAGCTCTTTAGCATCTACCCACATCGTTATTGCAACGCGCATACCTGTTCCGGAGATACAGTCAAAAAACTAGGAGGTAATGTTTCCAGTATCGAGATCAAAACTGGCATCACCTTGTTCAGGAATTTCGGATATTCCTGTGGTTGCTGGAACGTCTCCAGAGAATCGCGCAGTTCTGTCGCAATCGGCAGCTTAGCTTTGACATCTGTTCGCGGACCAAATATTAGCCTCCGATTCCGTTATATCCCTTCAATATTCACTCAAAACTGTTCTGATCTCTGCAGACCAAGTGTCGAGAAGGTTAATGTTAATGACAAACGTACCTGTCGATGCATCAGATAATCGCTGCGCATAGGCGTCAGCTGTTAATCCGACCATTGTGCCTTTATCATCGACTTCCCGTTCAGGACTGGCAAGTCTGTAAATCCGGTGACTGGACAATGGACGCGACACTAATCACCCGCTGAGGGGCCAGTCTGAATTCTCACAAAATTCAACCCCCAGAGAAAAAAATGATTTCAGTTACAATAAATCGAAACCGATAAGTGGTTTATGAATTCCAGTTGCTTTTGCCGACTTTATTGAATCACGGCTGGTCAAAGGTTTGGTGTAGCCGGTGTTGCTACTCCCACCAGAATTGGAGATGGCGCCCGAGAAACATTGAATTTTGCAAGACGCGGGCTTTCGCGTCGCGAAAGTTGATGACAAAGGCTGGCTGCCAGTGCTGAGTCACAATAAATTTAAGCTTTTAGCTAAACCGAATATGGCATATGAGCTGCTGTAACAATTTTAGTGCTCTTGATTAAGTGCGTGGGTTCTGTTTTTGCTCCAGCCCTACCCCTGGAACTTCGAAATTTGTACCACGTACGGATGCTCTGTGAGCCAAATGAATGATATGTCATATCTAGCATAATTCCAACGGCACAGCGATTTTACAATTAAAATATATGGTATATAGACCTTCAAATTTTTTATTGTGTTTCTATTAAGAATGTCAAAGATTAGTGCATTCGTAATTTGCGAGCTTCTATTATTCTCATACTAATGGCAGAACAAAATTTATTGAGGGTTAGGAGTAGTGTCAAAATAAGCCAGGAACCAACCCGCGGTGGGGGTCACCGTTCAACCTTTGGAGATTTGGCGTGGGGGAACCAAGTTTCGAGCGTTCATATTCCTCGGACTTAAGGAAAGATCAATTAAATTCTCGAGGTACATCTGCCTCTACTGCCATTGAATATGACATTGAACTTGTACTCAGTCAATTGAAACGATGAATCATTAGATAGAGTATTTGAATCTAAGTGGTTTATTTACTTTCCATGTAGTTTCTGCTCGCTCTTGTATTCTAAGAAACTCTAGTTACATCTTGCAAATATATAATATATGAACATCATGGACAAAGGTGGAGCTGAATGTTCATCGATGGTAACTGGCTCTGACGTTCTCGTGCTTGCATTTGTCCTGAAGATTAGTCATTTAATTCTATTAGAATTCAAATGCCGCTTAATCATCGAAAATTGAGTATTGCGTATGTATTGCGTTGTATTACGTTGGATGCCTATACCGGCAGTACGAGATGCACTAATAGTTC
This sequence comes from Lipomyces kockii, assembly GCA_030568215.1. Lineage (NCBI taxonomy): Eukaryota > Fungi > Ascomycota > Lipomycetes > Lipomycetales > Lipomycetaceae > Lipomyces > Lipomyces kockii. The sequence continues at coordinate 45,840 of JAJLTN010000533.1, read as the reverse complement.
GACTAATAGCGGGTTGTCCCACACGGAACAATCGGTCCTCTCCCGCCAACCCCCCAACCCCACCCTTTCATAAAATGTCTGCTTCCTCGCACTTCCTTATACCGACAGCCCGGACCTCTGCATTATTTCTTGCCAGAGCTCTCGTCAATTCTACAAAGGTAAGTTCGAGTCGTCGTCTCCTCTCCAAACAAGCCTGTAGTGTGCTGGATCCAATTTGCTGCGGCGCTAACCACTGAGCCCTCCCGTCTGGAGGGCTACTTTAAACAGACTTCCTGCCCACTCACCTTCTTCTCCGGTTCCCGACAACCAGTCACCGCCACTTTCCACACCCGATTCTTTTCAGTCTCACCAATGACAATGACTAAGCCTCATATTCTCGTCCTCGGCGAAGTTCGTCACGCCAAATCCGAATGGCAAGCTCTTTCCGACGTGGCGACTTTATCGGTCTGCGACTCGGCCAACCGCGAAGAATTCATCAAGGATTTGAAGGGGAAGTATTCTGACATCGTCGCTGTCTACCGAACCTTCCCTTCCGTAGCCATCACCGGTCGTTTCGACGCCGAGCTTTTGAAGGAGTTTCCTTCTACCTTCAAGTATATCTGCCACAATGGTGCCGGTAAGTGTTTCCAGGCAAGTGTAATCGGAACGACGGCATGAGTTTAAATTGCTTCGATAAGAGCAAATCTGCTTTCAATGTATTTCTGATTACAAATTTCGTTTATTTGAGTCCTAACTCGATGATAGGCTACGACCAGATTGACGTTGCGCCCTGCACCGATCGCGGGATCCATATTTCGAACTGTCCTTCCACGGTCGATGATGCCACCGCTGACGTTAACATGTTCCTTATCCTCGGAGCTCTCCGCAACTTCAACGGGGCCATGGTCAACCTACGCAAGGGAAACTGGAACGCCGGCGTTCCGCTGTCGAACGACCCCGACGGAAAGGTCCTGGGTATCCTTGGTATGGGCGGCATCGGCCGTGCGCTCAAGAAGCGCGCTGAAGCATTCGGCATGACCGTTCAATACTATAACCGCAAGGAACTCTCGCCTGAGCTGGCTGCTGGTGCAAAGTACGTCTCGTTCGACGAGTTGTTGGCTACTTCCGATGTTTTGTCGTTGAACCTACCGTTGAATGCCAACACCCGCCACACTATCAACAAGGATGCTTTTGAGAAAATGAAAGACGGTATTGTCATCGTCAATACTGCTCGTGGTGCCGTTATGGACGAGGCTGCACTTGTTGACGCCCTCGCGAGCGGGAAGGTCAAGAACGCCGGGCTCGATGTCTTTGAGGGTCAGTATACTTTATATCTCTTGAAGTTGCATGCTAACAATTGTCGTAGCTGAGCCAAAGATTCACCCCGGGTTGATGTCCAACGAGAAGGTCATTCTCCTTCCGCACATGGGAACCCTCACATACGAGACCCAGAAAAAGATGGAGGTCCAGGTTATTGATAACATCCGCGCCGCCCTCACCACCGCCAAGTTGAATACCATTGTGCCCGAGCAGGCTGGGTTGCAGTAGATTGGATTATAATGTAGTACGACTTTGTTCATAGAAGTGATCGTTTAGATATTGATTACAACGCAATGTTTGTATAGATGGATTTCGGTAGAATGTGGATAGATTAGAGTATCATGTATATGTCATTACGTCAGACAAAAACATTTGTCCGTCTGTTTTCATTGTAATGGCTTTGTCTCTCTGCTCCGTGCAATGATGACTTAGATGCCCTGACCAAAATAGCTGGCGTTATGGTGACATCGTCATAGCCATTATCCAATTTGATTTTCCGTTCGCCCGAGTATTTGTTTGTTTCGTTTCTGTTGCTTTGGATCCATTGTCATGCCTTGAACGTGGAGCCTTTTAAAAATTTTTTTCTTTTATTTCTTTTTTAGACTCCGCATCGTCAAACAGCTTTCCCATGTTCTAGTGTGCTACAATTATGCTCTCACCTTTTTTTTCTGGTCCTCGCGCAGCTTGCAAAGCTACATCTGCGAAATAAGGTAGATACATCAGTGGCTCAATATTTTTCTAAAAAAGCTAGTTCGGCCGGCATCTCGATCTGAGTTTTTTTTTTGGCCGTGGTCGCGAAATTAAATCGAGAAACGAAATTTTCCCAAGATCACTCACGCGGGCATCTCGTGCCCCCCCCGCCTCCCGCCGGCTCAAAGTTTTTTCTCTTCGAAAAGCTAAAATTTGCAGACAGTACAACACGAAAACTAACGATTGAGTGAGGTGCTTCTAACCCCTCCGTGCGGAGACTTGATTTGGAAGGGAGCTACTAGGGGGTCGAGCGAAGTATGAATATCCCCGTGCCGCATGCTATCTAGGGTAGTCCATACATAGTATATTTTGAAATTGACTCGGTAATATCTCACAGTACTGACCACGAGATACGGAAACAAACTTCGGACGATGACCTACAAGTCGCGAATCTGAACATAAGATTATAATACAATATATTGACACAAGAGTATTATACTGTTTGTCAACAGAATACACCATTCCGCACGCCAGTCACCCACATAGCGATCGAACTATGTAAATGATGATAATAAAACCTATATATACCATAATCCCATAGCAATTCGTACATCAATAAGACTTAACTCCGGTTGAATACAAAACAAGTCCATACACAAGAAAATATACAAAGCGCCTGCCGTAAACAATCCATATGCACCGTAAAGACAATCCCAAACAATTAAACCCACAAATTCCAGTGCTAGTGCAAATATAAATACTAAACGTGAATATTTTATTCATGAGGCCAACTTTTTAGATCATTCCGCTAATAGACTATCGATCTTTATCCGCTTGACCTCACCTTGCGACTGCTGCGAGCTCTCGCCCTCGGATTTGCTGCTCTCCTTGTCGTCGCGCTTGTCACCCCGCTGGGCCTTGAAGACCGGATCGTAGCCAAGGCAGACGCGCTTGGACTTTGCGCAGTTGAAGCATATGGGATGGCGCTCGTCACATTTGATCCTCCGCTTGCGACAGGTCAGACAACCGGTCTTTGTCCGCCTCTTGATTTCTTTGGCGGGCTTGTGAGCGGTGACGTCAGCGATGGTAGCGGCAACTTGGGCGGCTGCGACTTGTGACGAGCGCGCATGCTGGTGGAGGGCGACGGCGGCAGCGGCAGCCGCGACTTGGGCAGGAACTGGCTGCAGCTGTGGAGGCGCAGCTGGTGGTTGTGGTGGGAGGTTCATGGACGAAGGAGAGTATCCTCGTTGCTGCTGTTGCGGAGGCGACTGGTAGTATGAGTGGACTGCCGCAGACACAGGTTCGACGTGCTGTGCAGTGGGAGAAGGAGACTGTCTGTACAGTCTTAGTGGAGGTAGCGAGAAAGGCTGGGAGTGAAGCGACGAGCTAGAGTGTGATATCGGCGACCCAGCGTAGGACGGAGAACCGTGGGAGTAGTAGCCGGTTGTGGAAGCGGCTGCGGAGGATGCGAATGTGTAGGACAAGGGCGTGGACGAGAAAGCCGACGACGATCCGGACGACGTAGAGCTGTAGCGGGACGGCGGTTGGGAATGGTGCTGTGGAACTGAGATCTGAGAGTTGTGCTGGAGCTGGAAGGGCATCTGGGACGACGGGTGGAGCGGCTCCGGCGGTGGTGGCAAGGAATAGATGTTGTTATGCTGCGGGCGGGCGCCGGCGGTCACGGCGGGCTGGCTGGAGCGTAGTAATGGTAGACCGTGACCAGACGCATTGCTGTCGTGCGGGGAATAAGAGGGCAGCGGGTCGGCCATCATGATGGGCAGTGGTGCAGCTTGAAGTGGAGTGAGATGGGCTACGGAAAGGCGGCACCGGACGTCGGGATGGGACGTCCGCGGGGTGGGGCGGGGCCCGATATATATATCTCTGAGTATCGACGACCAGATGCGGAGGGAGCCCAAACTCGCGAGATTCAGGGCCCCAATGGCGGCGCGGGCAAAAGCGGCAAGAGCAGAAAGTTCGGCGAGGCGACAGTGCAGGCGAGCGGCAAGCACAGCAAAAAGCAAGGCAAAACGACACACAACCCTGGCCCAGGTACCTTTCGTATATGTCCGTACCTAAATTTGGTGCCCTCACCCTTAGTGTGTGGCACTCTGTGGCGGTGCCGTCTGAACATTACTGCACTCAAGATATCGACAGCAATTCATTCGCAGCGCCATGCGGAACAGTCGATAATGGCTGAACGACAGTCGCTGACTACTTGCAATACTCCGAGTTCTACTCGATAGCTACTATAATTCATGTGAAGGTGGAAGGCTGATTGATGCTCTCGGTTTATAGTTTCAAACTGCGATTACGGTTGCAGCTGCACCTTCATCCTCGGCATTCCACTTAAAATCCCGGCGAGTAGTTGCCAGATTCCCGCTCTGATTCTGGCGCTGTTCGCCGCTAGCCGGTACCGCCGGTTTGGTGCCTCCGGATATGATATTGAGTGATTGTTTTTCTGCCTTCTGGGAGCTTGCTACTTCAGTCGACCTTCCGTGGATAAGGGTAACTACACGTAATAGATAATGAGTGGTCACCGTAGTGGGGCCTAAAAGTTCACACGTTGTCTGCACGTCACCCGTCTCTCGCGTACGGCGTCCGGCCGCCCAAGAGTTCGAAGCCCTTATCAGAGGCCTTTCGGGGAATCGGACATCTGTCAGCTGTCGTCTTGTCCCGATTCCGGATTTCTTTGTTCGCGACTACGTTCCGGCTGGTCAGGGGAATCGGCTAGCTGCCGTCTCGTCTCGTCTCCGGATTCTTCATTCGCGACTACTTTCTATATGGCCACTGGCTGCCGTTGAGGACATGCTTACGGAGCCAAGAGACGTCTTGCTGAGTATTGCTGCTGTGCTAATCGCGAGACACGCGTACCCCGATCAGCGCGTACTTTTGGGTCCTGGCTCGCTCGATAAGCTTTACAATACACACACAAAGCTATCACGACTGCGAACCATCGAGGCCGGGGTCGGGGCCGTGGCCTTTCTCAAATGTTTCAACGCGGAATATGCGTGCACGCTGGGAGGTTAGTAGTTATCGATAACTATAAAGGAGCATATCATCTCGGACAGTATCATCCTAAGTTGCAAGATTTGTTATGGCGCGGCTGGGATGTTGTGGATTATTAATATACCAATGGCATCCATGGAGTAGAAATTACTTGCGGTCCAGATGTGTGGTGGATGGGTTCGAGTCTCTGATTGTGCATTCGTGCCGTGCATTATAATGAACGCGCTGTAGAAAGGAGTACGTCAGCGCACGCCGACCGGAATTTGACTAGGTATCGCAAATATCTGAGCGCATAGTGTGCAAGTTCAAGCTTTCTCTGGGATAAAAGCAATGGGTATGGCACCTCGCCGGTCAGCTAGAGCCGTGGCAGGAATGAACATTGCTCTCAAATCTCTTACAACTCCTTACATTAAGTCAATTTAACTGTTTTTTGAAGCAGTTTCACAATTCGACATGGTGCGGCATCTGTAGCTGTTGCTACGGATTACAGGTTTGTTGGACATTAATAACTTGTTGCCGCGTCAGCGATAGGAGCCTCACTTTCCTGCATATGCTATATGAATGAATGAACGAATGAATAACTGACGTCATACATTCAATTCGATCATCAGGACTCTGGAACGATTAGGTCAAAATTAGTGTTCGGCAACATACATCCCACGGCGATCCGCGATTTTGTCAATTGATCATCTTTCGCGCGCTTGGCCTCGCACGCTTAGCCTGGCGCCTTTGGTGCGGCTCTGTGTCACGTTCAAAGGATGTTCCGCTAAAGCAACGGCCCGCAGTAATGCAAAAACTCAAAAATTTCGAAACGAACCGCCACGCGTCAACTCATAAAAAATACACTTCGGCGCTAGAAGGTCGACTCTTTTGGCATAGAAGAACTCTATTTCAGAACGAGGCACGCGGCTTCCATGCATCGAACAACGCTAGTGGCTTGGCTTGCTCAATCGTGAGCGGCTTTTGCCCCCCCCACCTAAGGTTTTTTGTGACGAAAGTGGCAAAGCGCAGAATTTTCGTTGCAGAATTTTTTTGTCGACCTTTCAAAAATGTGGCTACCTTTACTGCGGGAAAATCAACGGCTCAATTTTTCTACACAATGAAATCTCAGATTTGTTTAATTAATTACTTTGGCAGACACTGTATCCACTATGAAAGAATAGGGAAACTTGGACCTTGAATTAAAGTTCAGATTCTGATCTCGCTTGCTGCTTAGGCGTGAGTTCATCGGAGAAATTAAGTCCCATCCCTCCCTTCCCCCGGTACGCTGCTACTACTATTACTAATGACCTGACATGTGCTTAGCCGAGAAAGAACCTCGTTCCGTAATCGGGTGTTTGTCCAGTTCGAGCCAAAAATTAAAGGGCTTAAGCAATAATATACGATGGAGGCGATACCGGTTTCCATATGCGTAAAGAAACGATGTCACATGGGCTGCAAGTGACTTTACAGTAGAAGTACCCAGGTTCGCGAGGCGAAAGGTTCTGCATCAAGCCGCCGGAATCGATTCTTTACGGCGATCCGGACGCCATCACATAGCCGCTCATTCGCACGCGGTGCCACCATCCAGTAAGGCGAAGGCGGCGGCTGAGCAAGGCGCGCATGACAAGCAAGACGACGTCATCGGAGCGAGCGGCGCCGGTTACCCCAGCAGACTTTTTCGGCTATCTCTCATCGTCAGCGTCGGCCGTATCGATTGGCCGCCTTATTGCCGGCGGAATGCAAGCAACACATGGTTTCAACCCTAATTCCGCTAATTGAACTGTCTGAGTCTGACAGCTCGCCGCCCTTGTCCGACTCAAGAAGCTACCCAGCTCAACTCATTCGGCCGATACACGTCAGCGCTGCCGCAGTCGCTTAATCCTCGCAACTACTGCATCTTGAGATTTCCCCCACGAGCCGTGCCTGCCAAGCGGGAGTTGAACTTAACGAGTCGTAAAGTAGGACTCTTAAAACATAATCAGCTTTGTCTGGACATGTGTTGATCGCAACGACCTTGAGTATGCTTCGTCATAAATATAAAAATTTGCCATAATTTCATGTCGTTGATTAAAATAACAACAACTTTAGACGGTACTGCACTCCAAAGTCGTTAATAATTAGCAAGATTCGCTTAATCAATTTAACTTCGATAAAAGACGCATATTACAGCATTCAATCCCGTCTGACCAACTTACTCTCCGCGGGTCTCAATGCGTCAGCTGCCCAGTTCTAGAGCGTCTTGCCCCGTGAAGTCGACACCGACACCGACACCACAGTGCATGAGAACGACTAGCAACATCATTGCGGCAAAGTATTTGGGCTAGCACAAAGAAAAAAAAGTTGCTGTGGCAAATGTCTATACCGACCTTTAATTAATGTGAATGTGATACATGTGGCTTGGAAACCTAATGCAGTACTATGCACTGTGGCTGGTGAGAAAATACAGAGGAGTACCCATGCCTAAACACTAATCGTGGCGGTGACACATTGCTTTTTCTCGCGAGCGGCAAGCCCTTCAATGGAATATGGACACGTTGCTTTTTTTTGATACCGCTAAGCCCCTTGCCGACGTCCAATATAGACTAAACGCCCAAATCGGAAGTCTTCCAGAATTCCGTTAGGGTTTCTCTGTCCCTTAGCCGAGGCCGTGTCGTCAGCATGTCGCTAACTAAATTCGTCACGGAACACATGCCTCCTGTTAAATAACTGTCAGCGACAGGTTCTACAGAGTCCGAGTGTACATATCTGCGTCGCCGACATTGTAATCAACTGCATGATGCAGAATTTGTGCCTTGAAGCCGTGAGGTACCTTTTTTCAGGCGAAATCCGCATCTGCCCTACTTGACTGGCCCGCTTTACCGTTTTGTAACGCGCCGAGGCTGGCGCCGTATTTCATGAATCCCGCTATTCTGTCACCGCACGTCTTCAGACGTACCGACGAAGGTGCGTCATAAACCAAAGAGAAAGTTAATATAATGTCATGAAAATGTATATATCGGCATCTTCGCGAGTCCAGTCTCAGGTGAGCATACGTTCAAACGATGGGACGAGACGAGCTGCGTCTAAGGCGTTAATGATGCGCTTCGCCTCGATACACATTGTACTGTAGAGTATGGGTACGGTGAGTATCATATACCCCATTCGTAGTCGACATATTGTAACACCCCATGTATTAATCTGTCCAATCTGCTTCTTGTGCCCTATCGCTAACCGTTATCCACATCAGGTCGCGCAATCAACGATGTAACTATCAGCAACATATCCCATACCACACGCCTCATATAAGGCATATTTGTTATAGTTGATCATTCCAACGTCCGCGAATCTATATTGTGCGCATATTGTAATAAAGATGTGTCACGTGCACAATTTGACACTTCCGAATTCGTGTGTGTTTGACAGAACTGGACACGTCAGCTTGCTGGGCTTCGTGCCACACACCAAAAAAAACAACTTTGATCTGTATGATCAAATCCGGCAAGGACATCACATTTGTCTTAGTCCATCACGGTGCTAGGCTCGGAGTAACCTGCAGGTATTCTCGGAAGGCGGCTGTGAGGTAACTGTTAAAGTTTAATACTGGCGGGCGGCTGATGGTTGAAGTTTCTAGATCTGTGTTTGCGCAGGACTTGTTTAGCGTGATTTTTGAACTCTCTGATTAGATCGGGACGCACTGGTCCTTTCTAGCCAGTAGACGATGGACAAACGCGGGATCATAAATTTTTAAGGAATACAAAAGTAAGTCATATATTTCGCTGCCTGATCGAGTATACTTGGTAATGCTTGAAATTGTGGAGTTATAGCTTTCGCATGTTGGATCATCAGACACTCTTACAGCCGATGGTCCAATACAGTCTCATCTACCACAAAAGAAACCCGCTCAATTGCCGCTATATTTATTGCATAGAGATATTAGCAATCTGCCATATGCTTGCAGAGAACACGAGTAAGAGCCAACCTGCAATAGAGGTTGCCGCGCCTTAAATCCAACGCGGTCACTCGCGCGACGCTATGCAATATAGAACATGGAATAGTCCAAGCCCGCTGGATATCACACTGCACATAGATGCATTCCTGAGCATACAATGTAGACACAGTAAAAGTAAGGGATACAATGTCAGTTGTAACCTGTTGAGACAAGGCGCAAACGACCCAACAAACTGTGGCCAACTAGATTCGAATCTGAATCGACACGTGCCTCTGAGGGGTGCATGACGAAGAAGATAGATATGATACGAAGTATTCACTATCAAGTGGCTAGCCATGGCATGTATACATGACGTCACGCGAAAATGGGCCTCAAGTTCGCAAACTCTGAAAACCCCTCGCCGACAATTCGAGATAGCAAATTGTGAAAAGCTCTTCCATTACGTAGCACTCTCAACGGGCGAGGCTCCATGCGTGTTGCACTGCCGCGAGATCGAAGTCAAGATGAACAAGAGATTCGTTGCGTCAAATAGCGTTCAAGGACTCTAGCAGCTGGTCCAGGTGCGAGGACCAGGCGCATCAGTCGTCGGGGGCTTGGGTAGTTAAAGTTTTTGTCGATCGTTCGGCAATCAGGTGGCCGATCTCACTAGCATCTCGTTCTCGCAACCCTCGAACGTCGCGTATCTTACATAGAATGAGGCGTATCGCAACTCCAATCATCATCGATCGTTTCAAACTTAATCTCCTACAAAACGCTATAATCATTGTTTGAAACCTCATTGACGATAAAGTACTAGAACTGGCAATGTGCATCCCTTTTATGGCTCTCGCTCCATGCTCACTTAATACCGATAATTCCCATACTTCGATGATCAATCGTACGAATGTGCGATGTGTGAATAGCTTGCGACCACAATGTAGGCAGCTGACCGCGTTAAGGTGCTTGATGTGATGACGATCACGAGTCCCCCCTAGACGCAGTCAGGATAAACGCCCACGTGTACCCCAACGTATCCATTGAAGCCCCAAGTTGGACGTCAATTCCGAATATGCAATTTCGATGAACCTTCGAATTTATATGGGTTCGATAAATAGGCGGCTTTATATAAGTCCGCGGTTTAGTCCAGTTTGGCACATAAAATTTCATAACTAATATATTTTACGTTCAGTTTATAGACATGAACCACCAAGATGTGCAAAAGCGTGAGTGGCTAGAGGCTGGGGCTTGTACAATATTGTATTAGGGTTGGGTACCCTCAGTGTCCAACTGCGCGGATACAGTTTGAGACCACGGGAATATTTTATGTACTCTAGCATAATATTACGGACGAACGTCCTTTTGAACGTTGTTACCGCTTAATTCGGACAGCAGGCTGGTGATGGAAAGGATCAGAGGCCACTTTTATCTGTGCGTCCCCGGGCCACTGGAAGAGGTGGAGGGTCCTGCAGGTGTTCCTCGGGTCATATCCTTTGGATCTGGGTGTACGGACGTTTATGACGGGGTATACGCCGGATGCTGAGGTACTTGAACTGGGGAAGGCCGAAATTGGCCACATCTACAGGTTGTGCCACCGGATGGATGCCCTGGGAGCCGGTGGTCAGTGAAGGGCTGGGGCGCAAGAAGAAGTGGCAGATGAACGAGAGCAGCTGCAATGATCCGGCGACGGATTAGGAACTTGGTGGATGACCTGCATTGCCGGACTGCCAAATTCTTGTGCAGTTCGTACAATTCTGGAACCGGAGTAAGTCCAACGTGGCGAGAACCAAGCCACTTGGTACCCACTACCGGTCCTAGCGACGCCTTGTCGACAGGCGTCAAGAGGGGAGGGCTCATAAGTAAGAGTGTTAGGTTTTACCTCCGGGATTCTTTGTTTTCCCACTGGGTTTTTGTTTGTTCCCGGAGGATTTCCTTAGGCCTTTGTCCAAATGGATGTTCTTTTCTATCGATTCTTGAGCTTAACTCGAGGATCTATAAATATGCGAGCATGCTACTCGCCCTTCGGGGAGAATAGCGTATGCTGAGGCTTGTCTCCTTGCCAGATTTAATGCAACGCGGGACCACCTGATCTCGTTTGTTCGTAGTGTTCAAAATCCGGTGTTTGGTGGCCGAGTAATACGAGCGAGAAATTAATTTAAAATAACGGTCGTGCACGTTGATGATCGACGTCGCTTCTGGTTTTGCGCCGCTTTCAATCTATTTTCTGCGCTCATACCATTCGCGTGCTATATATATGTTCCTACAGGCGAAAATTAACGAACCTTTATTGAATTCGCATCATGGAGTGTCCGCTAATAATCTGGTTATGATAAGGGGGCCGACATGCACAATAAAGAGTGGGGGCCTAATCGGACACTTCGTTTCGGCTCTAAACATACCTCCGGAGTCCCAGGCTGATCAGGACAAACGGCTCACAGATTTGCCAGTACGTATTACAAATTACTTCCTTCTGGTCTGATATTTGCGCTGCGTGCAAGAGAAACGATGAGTGGTTTCACCACATGTGCCTCAATTGAACGTGACGCGGATTCTCGGCTACCTTAAGACCACCACTCGGTGTGCTCGGTAAGCAATGTCCGGTCAATCAATTCCTTGATGTACAATAGCCGCTACTCGTGTGCGTTTCGCATACTTATTGAGACGTTCACAGTCGTTAGTTTTAGCTTCCACGAGACTTTTTGTTGAGTCGTTATACATTCGTCATCCGTTTCAGATCCTCCATCAGTTGTAGAAATTCTTCTGGGACGGGTACGAGGATCTAAATGAACATGAGTAAGCAATTCGACGGGTTTAGAACTGCAACGCTGAGGCGCGCCCTCTGTCTATCTAGCTATTGTACTGTGTGATTTGAAGGGTACCACTTTACGCCAAATGATAATGATGCTTAACAAAGAATATGAAAATACGGGACAGCAGTAGCAGAGTAGCAGTAGATAAAAACGGTTTGTTATTGCAAGGAAACACGTTCCCGACTTAACGCGCTTTCATATCAGGCCCATCAATCGCAGTGCTGTGTCGAATTATGTGCGAGAATAATAATAGATGACGTATCAAAATATGACGTGCAGACATGGAGGCGTTTACCCTGGCTAAATCTAGCTCCGATCCTGACAGCGGGCGAGGCACCGAGATCGAGCCTAATTTGATCACTCTCCAATGAAGCCCAGGAATGTTAAGCTGACGAATCCACCAATCACGTAAAAGTTGCAACCTGTGTGACATGCCGATGATGGGCAAGCTACTCGCCGATTAGGGCCCAAGGAGGACTAGCCCCTTGCAGAACAAACTAAAATATGAAGCCAACTTTATGTTCCGAAAACCTTATAAACTTCACGAGCGAAATACTTCAGAGACGTTCCAACCGGATCTTACCGACGCTGACGGTTTGGTCTTTTGGGTTAGGGTGAAGGTACGGTGAGGTTTAGCGCCATGATTACTCGGTTGATCTGCATTATTGATGCATCAGGCTATCTCTGAAATCATGTTCAGAACAGGGAGAGAGTATACAAATACCCATAGCTCGTGGCTGACCGCTGCCTAAGCGAAGAATTGCGCGCAGGCATGGCAGTCCAGGCGGAACCGAAGTCCGTCTTGTTTCATCCGCATTATTGGATTTAGGATCCGCACACTCCTTGCCGACTACAAAAATATATCTCAACTTATCTTGTCACTCTCGAAACAGGCACTGACATATCGCATTTGTCCTCCCACCAGCAATATACACGAGTGGACATTGCCACTTGTCGCGCAATGAGGTGGCGAAGCCGCACTTTGCGGTGTGAGCTGACGAGGCCGTACTGATTTAATATCCTTGCGAAAAAGAGCCGGGATGGAAGCCACATAATTCCAAAACAACTGATTCTTTTGCATCGTCTGCACAAACTACTGAGCGTTAAACTTATGACGCATTACAAATGCTACTCAATCAGTCTTAAGTAAATCTTGCTACTGCCGATACGGCGCAGCCGGCGGACCTAATGGTGTCATTTTGGACCTGGAAATTTAACAGAGCTATTGGAACAGAGACCCCCTCTGAAAACAATGAAAGAGACGGCATAGATCAATCACCCACAAGATATGACTTGATTGAAGTGCCTTTTTGTCTTAACCTCGATCTCGGGGTCATATTTGGTAACCGGTTGGCTGAAGTGAACATTTCTTGCAATTTAGCGAGTATATCGAAAACTCAAGTCCCGTCAAAAGTGTAAGCGATCGTCAATAAATAATCAATGAAACCTGGGAAATGGTTGGACCGATTTGTTGGACAGCGAGATGTTCTGCGAAATCGAAGTCTCGCCAAAAGCCACATCGCTTACGATGCGTTAATAAAACGGTCGGTTAACACTACGATATGACAAATTGCTGACATCATCAAGCGCTAGGCAATTATCATTGATTGAGATCCAGACTGTAATATTCTATAAGACCTCGAGAAAATAAATAGTTTAGTAGCGTCAAATTCAAGACCAAATGGGGGTGGCAATCAAAAATGGGCACACAGACAAGCCACAGTGATACGAAATGGTACCTTGCTAAGAGTACGCTATACTCCATCTACTAGTAATGTGATGACAGTAAACCGCAAACTAGCCAAGAGTCTGAGACGCGCGTAAACACGCAGGCGTTCGTTGTTTTGTGTAACCCTCGCTAAACTGTGCATAGAGTTTGCTTCCGCGCTCCTTGGCTAATATATCAGCAACTCAAAAGCAGATTCCGTCAGATGACGAGTCCGCGCACAAGCTCTTCCAGGATAATCATGCGCCTGACCCCAAGTGGAAACGGACTCATATAAGCGAGAAGTAATAAACTATGAGACACCAGTCTTCATTTTAACGAGATTTTTATTGACGCCGGCGACTGGCGTTAGCGAGTTCCCAGTCACACTCACTTAAGTTAATTCGTCTGGTTCCGTGGTCTTGTTCTGTTCAGCCCACTCGAATAATTGCATGCAGCCCTGCGCATACACGGCCCATCGTCGACTAAGAAAGTTACCCGAAGTCAGAAATGAGGCTAATTCGGTGTATGGAGTACAGTATGGCCACAACATTCATATTCAGTCTTTACAATAGAATTAACTTAGCGGTAGCTTAATTATCCCATGATCCATACATTTTACGAACTTACATATCAAAACCATCATGTCATGATTTGAAATCCACTAATCGCATGCATGGTACTCTAACACACTTAAACCCTTACCCAACGTTCACAAGCTCTGCGCTTAGTCACTCATATTCTGGTCTTTTAGTCTGCAGACCGCATGCTTTGGGGGAATAACAACAAAAATGATCAAAGAATAGACAACAATATTTGCCACGATTTTATTGTAGCTGGCCGGGATGTCAGGCATGACCGACAACGACGCGGATGACCCATCGAGTATCCTCGCAACTCAGCTCCCAGTTTCACCAATATCAGCCGGGGGATCTGAGTACCTTCCCGAGGACGACGTTGGACCCGACAACGGCGCAACTGAAGTAATGGATCAAAGTGATGATGGACCACAGTCTGATATAGATGGCGACGAAATTGGAGACCAAGATGATGGCGGGGACGAAGAGGACAGCATTGGGATGCTAGATCCAGAATATAAGTTGTCGAAGCACAGAGAAATTGCCGACTTTCGGGCACTGCTGAAGGTGCTCGAATATAATCACAGAGCGAATCTGTCGGAACATTTAGTTGCTTCTGCAAGGTTGCGCGCTGAAGATGAACGCAGTCGACCAGAGCAAGGGAACGACTATCACAATGGTTCGGACGGTTCGGGAACGCAAACGGGAGCAGAATTATATGCGAAAAGGATTGTGCCTCCAAGCTGGACGGCTTGGCCGTTGCCTAGTTGGGAGCTACCCCTAGATAATACATCTGAGATTAGGAAAGAGGATCTGTCAAATGACTTCGATTATGTACATGAAGGCATGGAATCTGCTTTTGATTCCAGTGATGCTGACGTCGATGAGCGGCAGGATAATGAGCAACTACAAGGGGAGGAATATGGCTACGAAAGTTACCGTCTCTCGACACATAAATTGTTTGTACCGTCGTCGAACTCCAAGCGATTAATATCCGAAATCTCAGCAGCGGGAGTTCGGTCTCTGACTAGACAATTTCAGGCTAGAAAGACACGAGGTCCGCTCAGTCAAGGCAGCGCCAGTGTCTCTGAGGACGATGATATTTCTAATATTATGTACTCCAATGACGAAATAGAAAAATCACTCTTATATCCGCACCTACACGTCAACATCTTGCAACTGGTGAATGGCATAATGGATGCAATGATCGCCATGCGATCTACGCAGGCGCCTGAGATAACAAGAGGGAAACTACGCACGATGAAATGGAACGATCTGCTTAACGTTGCGGCGCTCATTGGCATGCCGGCACTTGACGGGGTGCCGTCACGGCGCAGTTGGTTATCCGTGATTGAAATGGTCCGGAAACAGTGTGAGCAACTGTTCCAAGACGGTCAGATGCAGAAGTATCGACTTCTGGAGCAGGGTACCGACAGATTGCGAGAAGATATCGAGCCTGGGCGGGCTGTGGTCGGCAAGGGTGGTAATAGCAAATTTAGACGGCAGAAGGGCGGAGAATTTGCGGACTCATCCGTGGAAGATGACTCTGAACAACAAAGCTTGGCATCATCGTCACAGATTACGAGCCGTAACAGAAAGAAAAGAAGGCGGAAAAGGAAGCATCGATCTTTGGAGAATGCCTAGAGTAGTAGTAGTAAGAAAATGGTGAGGCGAGCTAAGTCTGAGTTGGATTTTGCGCAATTGCAATGGAGTTTAGGGATATCATCGATATGATTGCTATGACTTTTTATAACCCTGCAGATTTAACCAATAATTAAAATTCCTGGTGGACCCTGGACTGCTTCTAGAATGTCGGCAGACCCTTATCGTCAGAGCTCTTCTCGTAGTCTAGGGGTAATATGAGGGTTAGGGCATTGTCACACGTGATTTAACGCGGTGACGCGATTTGCTGATAGTTGCCGTTGCCCACCGACCGCACTTTCCTCCAGCACCACCAAAGAACAGAACTTTTTCTAGTGCAGCGATACGAGATAGCTCAGGGTGGATATGACTGACTATGGCCGCAAGTTCAAACGTACGCTGAGCGCCGCACTTTAACCTGGTAAAACCGTCGCAGTGAACCTCGACGTCATTGCCTACTTGTCGAAAACCCGAATAGGATCGGTTGCCTTGCGATAAGCGTACACCATGAAATTCGCACGGTATGTAGAGATTGATCTGCGTTTTGGAATGGGGAGACGAAATCTAACTGTCGTTGCAGGTATCTTAATGATAATCTGGTATGTCTTAAAGTGGCGATGATCTGCATCGCGAAGCGATGAGTTCTTATGATCGTGTAGGTGCCAGAATGGCGGATTCAGTATCTTGACTATAAGGTGATTTGTTTGCATGCGTTACATAGTGGAACTGCGTCTTAACGGGATTGTAGGGCGGTAAGAAGCGACTGAAAAAGCTCAAGAAAGCGGGCGGTTTCAAAGGACTTATGCCCCTGCAGGGCCAGAACAGAAGTTCCGTGGGTACAGCCAGCGGTCAGCCGAAGTCATTCAGGCGCACATTAGTGCATGGAGCGGAGGATCCTGCTTTGGGATCAACGGGCGATGTTGAATTGCAGGTTCCGAGTCAAGATGTTCAGACCGAACATGTTCCTAGAGTTACACCGCGACAGCTACTTAATGCCTCTGGATCTATTGATATTCCTGCTCGACGAAAGGAGTCAATGAATTATGGAGTTCCAAATTTGGAGGTTTACGGCAGTATCATTGCCACTCCTCCCAGGGTCGGCTCGTTTCAGCTTCCACCGCCGGCTCTAGCTGAGACGGAACATCAACAGTCTTCGTCGTCACAGTCCATCGAGGATACATCAACTCTCTATCGGACTGTCACTTTCTCAGCAGATGCCGATACAGATCTCGGTCCCTCTACGTCATCTCCTCAAGATTCCCGCCCAGTTGGTAACCAAGCGCCTTCAGGTATACATAGTGTTGATTCAGCACAAAGTCCATTGACCCCACAATCTACGAATGTGTCGTTCAGGGAAGGTCCTACTCCTTCCGCACCACGATCAGAGAAGTCGATTCTAAAGAAGTCATCGAAGTATGACATGACGCTTCCCGAACAAGGAGCTACACACCGTCCGTCTGTCACTCGTCGATCTAGTACTGCGAATGCAGTTCGAACGTCGTTTGAAGAAACTCGAAGGCGAATGAGTGCGGAGTCTGATTATCGGGACTTCATCGCTTGGTTGGATACGGAATTCGCAAAAATTCAGACTTTTTATCGCGAGAAGGAGCAGGAGGCCGTGGCCCGTTTTGATAAAATCAAGGATCAGTTACACATTCTGCGAGACCAGAAAATGCAAGAACGGGACCGATTGATGCCAGAGGAAAGCGCCAATGGAGACAGCGTCAAGAGCAATGGAAAGAAGAAACCTACAACTGCGGCGGATCAAATAACACGGCAATGGGTATCGTTCCGTAAGAAACTTGATCTGCACCATTTGCCGTTCGTTTCGAAACAGGCCCAGCCAGAACCCGATGGCCATAGTGACTATATTCGGCGTGCAGCTGCTATGAGCGTTCCGTACAACGTGGCTAGGAAGAAATTGAAGCATGTAAGTAATGCACTCTAAGTGAGTCGATTACGATTTAACTGTCGAGCAGGCAGTCATGGAGTACTACAGAGGACTTGAATTACTCAAATCTTATCATCTACTGAACCGGACGGGACTGCAAAAGATCACGAAGAAGTTCGACAAGGCGACAGGCTCTTGTATCTCGCCCTGGTACATGGATAAAGTTAACACAAGCTATTTTGGACAAAGCAATGTTGTTGATAATCTCATAAATCAGGTTGAAGATATATATAGTCGATATTTCGAGCGAGGAAACAGAAAGCATGCGATCGAAAAGCTTAGAACTCGGGAGCAACCGGCCACCCATTATTCGTCGACGTTCCTCAGCGGCATCTGGCTGGGATTCGGTTTACCGCTGTTTATCCAGTCACTTGTTACCGGCATCGAAAAAAGTTTTCGAGGCGAATTGGCCTATGTGATTTATATGTACCAAATTTTCGGTGGCGGTTTCTTGATGAGTCTTTTTGGCTTGCTATTTGCTCTCAACTGTATGGCTTGGTCTCGATACAAGATCAACTATCCGTTTATTTTTGAATGGGATCAGAAACACTTCCTACACTATAGGCAGTTTATAGAGTTCCCTTCATTCCTTTTCTTTTGGCTTGCGATATGTATGTATCTTTGCTTCTGCGATTTTTGGCCGAATCGTCTACCAGCTCAATGGTTTCCGTTGATTTTTGTTTGTGGCGGTGTACTGGTGCTCTTTTTACCACTTCCGATATTCCACTGGAGGTCAAGGGAGTGGCTGGTCATTGCGTTGTGGCGTCTCATGTTGTCAGGTCTATATCCAGTTGAATTCCGGGATTTCTTCTTGGGCGACATATTTTGCAGCTTAACTTACTCATTGAGTAATGCTGAGTTATTTTTTTGCCTGTATGCTCGGAACTGGACGGCAGCCTCGAATTGTGGGTCCTCACACTCAAGATTGATGGGGTTTTTGAACGCCCTACCGCCAATATGGCGTTTCTTGCAATGCTGGCGTCGTTATTTCGATACCCGAAATTGGTTTCCACATCTAGCCAATGCAGGGAAATACTTGTTTACCATTGCCACAGCGGTTGTGCTTAGTATATGGCGTATTGATCATGTGGATACGAATCGGGATGTCTTCCTTCTCTTCGCAACTATCAACACAATTTATTCGACGTTTTGGGATCTGTTTATGGATTGGTCACTATTCCAACCGAATTCAAAGTTCGCACTTCTACGAGACGAGCTAGGTTTCAGAAATCCCTGGTATTATTATTGTGCAATGGTCGTTGATCCATTGCTACGTCTCAGTTGGATCTTTTACGTTATTTTCCCGATACAAGTTCAGCAGTCAGCGGCGTTGTCGTTTCTCATCGCGTTGCTCGAAGTTATCAGGCGATTCGTTTGGATTTTCTTCCGTATGGAGAACGAGCATTGCACGAATGTTGGCCGCTTTATCGCTTCAAGAGATATGCCTCTACCATACGATCTCGACGAGTTTGACCTAGAACTTAATGAGATTGATACCCGTACACCGCTAATGGCTGCCGAGGAAGGCCGATCGACTGGTGCACGGACTGGCGTGGACCACCCACCACTTCAACCGCCTCAGCCAAGTCCGGCGACCGAAATTCGACGTCGGAGGTCCACCGCTGCTATGACACCGCGGATGGTGGCGAATGCTATCAGCAGTAGCATCAGAGATGCTCACGCACAAGATTTCGAACGAAGAAAGCCGAAGCGATCTAGCGCTGATCATAGCAGCAATGGCTCCATTATTCGTCCGGGTGATTTCGCTGATGACGACGATGACGACGATGACGATGATATGATGGTCGATGATGACGATCTAGGCGACCATGGATCAGTGAGCAGTGACGAAGATCTTGATAGTGTTGGGGACGAAATGCCGGCTGTTCATAGTCAGATCCGAGATGGTTAATCAATAATCATGAGAGATCATGAGTGACTAATTGTCGGTGTAAGCTCATTGTGGTATGGTGTATTAAGTGTAGACTTATAGACAACAAATGAATTCGGACTATTGGATATAGTCTCTATGACAGTTGAGCAGATGAATCAGACTGTACCCTAACCCGAAAGTACCTCTCAGCTGGAAATCAGCCTATGCTAAAGTTCTGTCACTGCACAGCTCCAAATTTGAAAAGCAGCTGCATATTAACGTCATCTAAATTCCGTAACGAAAGTAGTTTCCTAGCGCTATGTTCGCTCCAGTATTAAGAAATTACTTCGTATAAGTTGTGACAATTTGTATGCCATTCTATTGTCCCCACTACTTCAGGCTTAATACGTGCCTCGCAATAGAGCTAAATAGTCCAACGCTTGTGATGTATGCCAATCCCGTCTTTCGCCTGAATTCCCAAACACGCCGCGTCCGTTGTTATAAACAGCATACACGACACTAACTTTGCAGCTATTCTTGCATCATCTCCTGTCCTTGCAATACTATCAATTTGTCCCGAGCGGAACATATCACACGAACTTGCACATCACACTGGCTGTCTCCAAATTAAGGGTCGGGTAAAGTTCCTGAAATGGTGCCCCGCTCTCCTGCCTCGGTCACTCCGGTGTCAACATCACCGATCGCTACGCTACCGAACGGAGGCACAAATGGAAGCCATCTATCAGTAATAGCCTCATCGACTCCTACAAGACCCAATGTACCCACTCTGCCGACGATGCCGAGTATCTACACCACGGGATCGTCAGGACCACCCCTGCCGCGCATGCACCCCAAGAGGAAACCCCTTCCGTCTACCGTGGACGTGAACACTCTTTCTACTCTCACCAGTGGAAGGTTTCCAGGTGGTGGGCCCCCTTCTCCGATTCGGCATGCACAAAATTTCAGTGCTTCGACTGTTGCATCACCTGGACAAATCCCAGGACACAGTGCACAAGGACAATCGCAAATACAGTCGACGTCCCAGTACTTTAACAAAGCAAGCCCGAGTCCGGCACAGGTGCCTTACACTTCTCAGCATGCACCTCAAACGACGGTTACTCACCGCTATGTGGATACGATCCCGCGCTCGACGTCTACTGAGAATGTCTCAGCATCACAGATTCGTCGGCAATCCCAGGAGAATAGGGATGGTAATCGAGTAACTCACAGCGGTGCCGCGATGCTGGCTAGCTCTCCGTCATTACGTCCGCCTCCTGGGAGTTTAGCGGCGACGAATACTGAATCTCGTTCGACAAAGTCTATATCACGGTCATCAACTGCATCAACTGGATCAAGCCGATCTTTGTCAATCCAGGAAAGCCCGATACAGCCGCTTCAAATACGGGGAGCAGCGTTCCAGACACATCCACATCAGAGAGGGAGCACCGCGTCCACAGTGTCAAGTAACTCGATTTCTTCGGTACCGTCGGTGTCTGCAAAGTCTGGTACGTCATCGACATCACTCAAATTTTCTAAGGCCAGCGCTATGGCGGACTTGTGTTCTCCGACACAACGTTCGTTGAGCCATCACAGCCAGTTTTCTGAACGAACTATATCATCTACGGCGTCACAACTGCCAAATTCATCTACAATCAACATGCCTGCTGTTGCACCTGCCCCCAATGATCCATTGGTAGTTGGCAAGAAGGCGGACTATGTCAAGTATCTACGTCGACAAAGAGCCACAGTATGGTCAGACAGGATGCAACGGGATCTCTTAACTAAGCAGAGACAAGGTCATCATCACAAAGAGAAGGAAAGGGGTAAGAAGCCGCGTGAAGATGAATATTCGACATACACGCACGCTTATGCGTATTATCATCCGAAGCTGGATATGACGCTTGAGCTTAGTGATGCGAGAGTTATGAGTGACACTCCATCTACGAAATTAGCCAGTCAATCGTCAGGCATTTCACTGGATGATGAAATTGAAACCAGAACGGAGAAGCCGGAGGACAAGATTGTGGAAGATACGTCGGTAACAGATTATCCTGTTACGGAGGCGCCAACAGCGAATGCACCCGTACGGGGACTGGATATCGGAAAGTCAACGACAGGCGAAGATGATTCCACCCCGGTTGCTGATAGTGGCCGACGGGTGACGTCGAGCCAGAAGACAGCGGTTCCACATGCTTCGCTGCAGACGTCAATGAGTTCAGACGCTACTGCAACCAGTTACACTGGAAATACTATTGAATCATCCACAACTGCAATCTCTCCTGAAGATGAGTTGGAGCGAAGGCTGAGTGTGGGAAGTCTGGACGAGCAGGCTATAGCGCCTAGAAGAACTCTCTATATTGTCAACCCAGATTATAGCGGTAGTGACGGAGATTAAGAGCATTTTGTCTTGCATGGATTGACTTTGAAGTATATTGTAAATATGAACTGATTAGAAGAAGGCGTTAACTGTCATGATTATTAGGTAGTTTGAAAATTGTTGGTTATAATTATTATTGTACTCTGAGTTTGATGCCGAATTTATTAATATCTAGCATGTATTGCACGTGAAAATTGTAAGCATTTTGGATCTAGGCATTGTGCTCTACTCTGATCGTCCCTTCGTAAACGATATTGATATTAGTCCTCTCCTTATCTGTTACGACCACAGACTGGACATGCAACAACATCTGACGCGACATTATTAGTTTACCAGGGGCGCGTCTCTAAGGTTAGGGTAAAAACGCGTCGGAACGGCTTGGCCGCTAGAATTTCGACTACACTTCAACGCGTCTCAATTCTTAAGAACGTTTTACAATAACCGGCACCTTCAATCGACATTACGATATATTCGTAATGAGTACTATTTTGATTCGTCATGGAAGCCCTGACAAAACCTTCCCAGATACCATCGAGTGCTCGCGTGTCAGTAGGGGATTTCGAGGCTGTTAATGCTTCAGGCGATACATGTACCGCAAGTTTATTGCATGCAAGCTCGATATCCGCACGATCTACCCCAGCAACTGTATCCATCTCTACGGCAGCGTCTGAAAATGTGGAGGTCATTGATATTGAGTCGTCACCGATTGGCGCGACGCCATTTCCAGATAGTACACCATCAGCTTCGGGATCGGGATCGAAGGACATTGCTCCTGAGCATGACAGTGGATCGGCCAAGCACAAGAGAATCAAACTGAAGCAGGAGGAGGACGCTGAACGGGAGGAAATTAGGAAGAGGAAAATTGAAAAACTCGACAAGAGGAAAGCTGAAAAAGCGGCTAAGGATACTGAGCGGGAAGCGAAAAAGCGTGCAAAGGAAGAAGAGAAACGGGCAAAGGAGGAGGAAAAGCGGAAGAAAGAGGAAGTACTTAAACAAAAAGACAGGGTTTGTACTATGATGTACAATGAACTTTATAATTATAAACGGATTGCTAACTTTTGCCAGCAACAATTGCGGCTAGGAAACTTCTTTAACAAGAAACCGACAGCTGCCGCAAGGTCAGTCGCGGCGTCGGAAATGAAAGAATCAGATGTCCCCAAGAAGTCTGATTACGAAGAAGTTTTTCTGCCTTTTCACGTTAGAGCCAACACCACTCTCTACCCTGCGAATGCTTTCGCTCGCGATGGTCCAGCTCTCGATGCTGGCCGTCGAAATGTCGATCGGGTAATCGCACAGCTCGTGTCACCTCAATCTGCTGTAGACTCCATAGTGATCCCAGAGCCAGCTTCTTCTCCACAGAATTTCGCGGAAATCATGGGTTTGCATCCATTAAAGCTACGTAAAAGAGGAAGGGGTATTACTAGGACTGCCAAAGATGTGATCACCTTATTCAACAATGCACACAGTGGGATCCCAACGGGTAATAGCAGTCGAGAATACGACATGTCGGAGACGCATCTACGCGCAGCCCTTCAGTCCCTACCACGGAAGTTTCTACGGTTTTGTGAAGATCTTAGACCTCCATACAATGGTACATTTACAAAGACGCGACGAAACCAACGAAACAATCCTTTCTTCCGTGACGTTCGCATAAACTACGACTACGATTCAGAGGCAGAGTGGGTTGAGGAAGATGGTGAGATAGGCGAGGACTTGGAGGCAATATCGAATGACAGTGAAGATGATGGGGAGAGTGCAGCGGGCGACTTCATTGATGATGAGATGAAGGACTTCTTGGTTGCAGAGGAAGTGGATAAGCCTAGGAGAAGGACTTTAGCTCCATTGCTTCCAGTAGCCAAAGGTATCTGCTGGACTGATCTGAACACCGGCATCAATGCCGAATTTGATGATACTGGACTGCAGATTGCGACAATACAGCGTGAGTTTCATTTGGGTGTTCTTTATCGTGTTGGCCCTGACGAGCTGTAGCTACTATTACTCTCCCGATTGACCCTTTCAAAGACTATTCTCAAGACACCAAAGCCTCGATCTCTGATTCGCGCAACACAACGAGCAAGACGCCATTCCAGCCTTCAAATACGAACAATGTTGCATCGACATCATCTCTGCCGCTTAAGATGCGAATCTCTGAAAGTGACTTGAAAGAGATACTTCTGAAAATTCAAGGTAGCGACATGACCCAGCTGATGCTCATTGAGACTTTGAAGAAAGAGTATGTGGTTTCTATCTAATTATGCATAAGGTCATCGGCTGTTGATCTAACGAAGTCCAGGTTCAAAACAATTTCTAAAGAAAATATTCGGTTGACTGTAAAGGAAGTGGCGAAGAGGGTTGGTGACAGAGAGGCCGATAAACGGTGGATCATAGATTCCGATGTATGGAATCGGTACATTGGTCAGCACAGAGCGAAATAGGTCAACTCGTTCGGGCAGGAGCTTTCACTTTAAAACTGATCGAATTCTTTAATTCTTTAACGCGTGGCACATTTAAGATATGCATACAGACGACTAGATTTTGTTAAGTAATGAATAGACTTGTGGCTGCCTGATATTCTTGAGCCATTCATAGCTTCGACCTAACCTCCGTTTGTGCCTAGTTGTTACCTTTCCGGATATGCATTAAGTATATCCTTGCTTCTCTAATTCTTCGGGCACCAATATTCGTAGCAGAAATCTCAATATTGGTGACATCTCGTCCTTATTGCGCGGCATGAGGTCACCTTTCATAGGAATTTTGATTCGGCGACATTCTTTAAATAACTCCTCTGCGTGCTTGACCCTCTCGTCTGTAATTTTTGACTTTGTATCACCTCCGCATATTAAAACACTAGTGCTTCTAGGCAAGTCGATAATGTCCCGCGGCCGGATACAGCTAGGTATCCATCCTCCAACTGAAATGACTGCGCATAGATTCATCCTGCAGGTGGCGATATCCAGCGCGGCCATTCCACCTTGTCCGTATCCCCACAGTATCACATTTTTAGAAGCTGTGAAGCCACATTTCTTCTCCAAAACTTGCTGAACAATGTCCCCCAGGAACATCCTGCTCCTGGAGAATTGCGCGTCTGGACTAAGAAATTCGTCGTCATCTGAAGATCCAGATGCATTTGTCGGATCCTTGGAAAACACAATATCATCACCCCATTGGAAGCCACCAATATCGAAAGGCATTTGTCTTGGGGCCTGTAGGGCAATAATCGCTGCTCTGGGAAGATTCAGTCGAGAAGCCAAGGTACTGAATGGGCTTATCGTATCTCCGATCCCGTGTAGCAATAGAATTCTACATACGCTGTTATGAATCTGAACGCACAGTGTGAGTTTGCTGTGCTACACTTACGCATGTGTAAGATCTGTTCCTGCAGGAGGTGGAGTTATGGAAACGACAGTACCGCTGGGAAAATCGGCCGGAGTTGGCAGACTGGGAGCCATTGTGCTGAGTGCATTGCTATAAAGCGAAGTAAGCTGGATCATTCACCAAGTTTCGAATGGAAAACAGTTGCAAAACACTCCTAACTACGCTGTAATATATCCTTGGGCAAGGGTTTGTTTTCAGGGGAGATTTACTCCCAGTTATGTACCAAACCCTTAAAATGTTGCTGATATTCGACGGCGAGAAGTTTGAACAGGTTATCGAACAGCTTCCACTGTGGACATCATCCTTGTGCGCATCAATACTGAGAACAATCTTCAACCATGTCCCAATATTTGCCGTCATCGATCCCAAGTAGCTCCATATTGGAGTTCCTCGAGCAGCATCATGTCGATCCTGTCCTATTAACGTACTCAGTACTACTCGTCTCGGCGGTTGTCGTGATCTATTGCGGTTCGCACGCAACGCTACATCGACCCGATACGGCTCTCCCTGCTGATCCAAATGACCCCAAATTTGATCCGGCAGATCTTTCGCCGCCATCATCACGCGAAAAGCTTATGGAGGAGGACGCTTATCTCATGCCAGTAATCGGCGGCGTCATGTTAGTGGGAATGTACTTCTTGATTAAGAAACTTAGTGCGAAATACATTGAGATGTTCTTTAACGTGTACTTTGCCGTTTTCGGGGTGTTCGCCGTTGCTAAGTCGTTTGGGTCCGCATTTAAAGCAATTGCCAAGCGGACCGGTACATCGTTGACGCGGTGGAGGATCACTGTTGTGGAGAATCCTCCCTGGAATGAAGTGGCCAAACAAAGAGAGAATGGTGAACATAAGAGTATAGAAAGTATTGATTCTGTAGCTACGACAGATTCATCTGGTGGAGTGCCAGCCGAACGTGAAAAACTAATGAATCAGCTCGTGAAGAAGCCGACGCTACGACAGATGCTGACTCCATCGTTTTTCCTAAATCAGTACAAAATCTCGTCGCAGCTGAGCAAACTTCCCCCGGTCCCCGAAGAAGTGGCGAAATGGTACATATCTTCAGCAGATATTCTTGGATTACCGGTTGGTTTGGCAGTTGTTGTCGGTAATTGGTACACTCAGAACTGGCTGCTGGGGAATATTCTTGGTGCCAGCTTTGCGTTCAGCAGTATCCAGATTTTGATGATTGATTCATTTAAGACCGGCTATATTATGCTCTCTGGACTGTTTGTATATGACATATTCTTTGTTTTCGGTACAGATGTGATGGTTACCGTGGCGACATCTCTAACAGTGCCTATTAAACTTACCGCGCCACGTCCTGCTACTGCATCGTCACCTAGAGGATCAAACGCCATGCTCGGACTTGGTGATATAATCGTGCCAGCCATATTCCTCTCGCTATGTCTTCGATTCGATCTATGGAACTTCCATCGCAAGAACCCAAATATGGCGTATGCTTCAGCCAGAAAGTTTCCTAAACCGTTCTTCAACATAGCCATGTTGTTGTACGCGTTTGCGTTAGTCACAACCATCGTCATTATGCATGCATTTAAGACTGCTCAACCCGCGTTATTATACTTGTGCCCTGGTATCGGTGGTGCAGTGATGGTGACGGCCATTGTTAGAAAGGAATGGTCGATCATGTGGGGATATAAAGAGGAAACTGAGGAGGACAAACAGGAACAGCCAAAAGAAGAGAACGAAAGGGAGGACAAAGAAAAGACGAGTAAGATCGACTCTAGAGATGCAATTAAGTCTTCTGAAAAAGAAGTTGTTGACCATATTGATCCAAATTAAGTTGCATTCGACGAGCTGTATGATATGTTGAAGTGAAAGGGTTTTCTTGTATATAATTCGTGTATTGATTATATCCTTGTTGTGTCTTTATAAAGACTAGTATACGTCCTGTATATAACTCTAATGTGAATTGGAATCCTCAATGATATATTAGTACATAACTTTTACCTCTATTTGTAATGCAGTTACGCCACCTTAAACCAAAGCCATCTCTTTCGTACAAGTCTACTCAAGTCTTTTCCTCAATATGTATGCATCACCAGCTGGGGTCATCTTCTTGTAATATCCAGTGACCAGATCGCCCTTCTCGAACCCGATATGTTGATACCAGTTCAATGCGTCCTCATTCTCGACCCACACGTGGCAGTATACTTCTTTGACAAACATCTTTTTCGCCTGCTCCAGTATATGATCGACGAGTTTGCGGCCGATACCATAGCCACGGTATGGTGAGAGCACCGCGAGTGTCATAATGTAAATTCGCGTTTGATCCTTGTGGTTAGGCGGAGTTTCCAGTGAGCATCGAATCGCGCCTACTGGTATATCATTGAAGTATGCTGCAGTCGTTATTAGCGTCAGTATGTCTTGCCATAAAAATCGTTCGACCTACCCAGCTTTGCTAATTCACCAACAACTAAACTATCTTTGTACCATGAATCCGAATACGATGTCGGTAGAACGACACTGTTGATCCGCCTAAGCACACCGATGTTGTTGACTGTTAAGTCATCCAACGAAATTTTAATATTTGGAACCATCTTATATGATCTGCTACCGAAACGTGACAATATAGAAATAATGCGCCTAATTGCGAAAGATTTGTTTTACGCGAACCTTTTGTTCCTGAGAGCAGGTCTTTTCACACACAGAAAAGAATAAGGTTAGGGTACTGTTGCCGGGCATCAATTGCATTGCTGAATATATGGAACCAGTAATCGGAATCAGTGTTGTGAATCTCTATTTCACACGAAGAAGTTCAATCGAAACTACTAATACATAGCACAAAATCTGTGTACAAAGTCTATAGATCACCCATGAATATCCATAGCTATCAAAGAAGCCCATCGCAATATGAGTACATACAAATATCAAACCAACGTTCAAAGTAATAGTAACACATGCCGGCAGTCACACACTACATCTGCAATACAAAAGCCAATCATGTTCATAGCGCAAAATTATTCCTTGGTTCCAACAAAGAACGATAGGCTTGAGAACAATACATGAAAGAATACATGCGTGCCACTGAGACGAGAAAAAAAGGTAAAATATTTACAAGTGAATAGTCATAAGATCGTTGTGAGAATACTGTTTGTTGCAGAGTGGACACTTTCGAAGTCGGGCATTAAGTCGGTCTTTCGCGCATTCAAAACAGAAACAATGGCCGCACACTTTGATTGCGGTATTCTTCCAGTTCTTGGAACACACTGAGCAAATCGCAATCGATCGGAGAGCTTCGATTTGACTCTGATCACCATTGATATGATTCACTGCTGAAGTACTAGATTCAGATTTCCATCGTTCCAGTTCAACTTTCTGTCTCTCGACCTGCTCTTCAGCCTGCCGTCGAGCATCGGTCTCGCCCAAAATCGCTGTACCGCGGGCTTGCAAGTCAGAGTGAAGCTTTTCTATCTGAGCTTTGAAACCGTCAATGCTAACGGTTTGTTCGCTGCATTTCCGCTGAACTTCTTGCAACTGCTTCTGATATGCGTGTCGCACAGTCTCGAGCTCCGCCAATTGCTTTTCCAATGTCGACACCTTCTGTGAGACTGACTGTTCAGCATCGCGGAGCTGCTGGATAATTTCACCGCTCTTAAGTGACTGTGCTTTAAGTGCTCGATTCTCCAACGCAATGGCATCCTTTGCACGCATAGCCGAGAAGTACTTTTGATCGGCCTTCGACTTCTCTGCCAAGAGTCGGCTCATTCTTTCCTCGCGTTCCATAATTTCAGTGACCTTTCGAGTACTTTGCGCGTGAGCTTGGTTGAACGCAGTTTCAAGACCTGGCAATTCGGCTGATAAAAACTGGTTCTGCTTTTCGAGCTTTTCGATCCGCTTCAGCAGTTCCACTGGACTATCGTCTGGAGATGGTGTCGGATTACCATTAGTCGTCTCTAGTTGTGATTTTAGTCTTTCAACCTCCATCTCCAGCGTTTTGATCCGCGACGATCTCGTTTCTGTCAACTCCCCAAGTTCTTTCATTGCCATCAATTTCTGCTCTTCTTTGGACTTGCGAATTGATAAATCTTGTAATAGGTCATCTCTAGCAGATCGTATCCGAATCAGATCTTGCTCCGATTTCTTAAGCTGATATTGAAAATCGTCAGCCATAGCCTTGTATTCAGCGGTAAGAAGCTCTCGGTACTCTGTACGCTCGCTAGATAACTTCTCGCTTTCTTGCTTAATGACATCGTTAAGAACTTCCAGGTGATTAGCGCGCGTAGACAAGGCTTCGAATCGAACTTTAAGAGTCTTATATGGTTCTGAATTGAGAACGTCTGCCTCTGACATCGACGTGAGCTTCACATTGAGTTTGCTAATTTCATCCGTCAGGTTGACGACCTTCTCCTGGAGTTTCCGTAATTCCTCAGCTTGCTTTTTCACAACAGCTTCTGACTCCTCTTGAATCCTAGCTATGAGCTTCTCGTCTACTTCTTCGGACTGCAATGATAAGTTAGATTATGTAATTCAAATCGTACACACTCAGGCACACCTTTTTCTCATTCTCTGGCTTTTCTTCAGCAGATCCTTCTCTCTTCACGGACGGCGATGACATACCAGTCCTTTCAATTTTGGCTAAAGTAGAACTCTTCAGTCGATCCAGCTTTTTCTCCGCAGACATGAACTTGAACGTCGCGTCAGTTAACCTCCGCGAAATATCTTCTCGTTCATCTTTTAGTCTCTCGTTTTCGGTCTTTAATAGTGTGATTTGAGCAGAAAGTTCGCTCAGACTCTCTTGCAATGTTCTGCTATCAGTAGAGGTGTTTGACGGTAGTGACTGTAGACTTGTGAATATAGGAGTGAGAGACTGTAGGACTGAATCACGTTTTCTTTCAAGGTGTATTGAATATTCTTCAGAGGTGGCAAGCAACAAGGATTTCGGAATCGGTGACTCGTCAGTTTTGCTAGGACCTAGAGGTTTTCCTGATAGTATGTTTACTTCATTGAGAAGCTAGAAATTATTAGTAAATCGCAAATCGTACTTTCTGGACGCGAAGTTACATACTTGATCCCACCATAACTCCAGAACACGTAAATGATCATCGTGATAAGCAGACCGTTGTTCAATTTCGGTTACACGAGTCTGTAGTAAGTCGCGTTCTCGACGATATATTTGCATTTGTCTGAAAATGGCCTCCTTTTTGAATAACTGTCAAAGAGCATTAGACTAACAGTCTGAACACGACATCACTAGAGGCTAATAACACATACAGCTACATCGTCCTGCGACAGTGGAACTTCAAATCCATTTGCTGATTTTGATCCGGCGCTCTCAATGTCGGTTGCCTGCCGCTTCAGCGGCGGGGTTTCCAGCTCAGTTTTGACCGACAATGACCGCTTTCGATCATCCATGGGATGATTCTTTATATTCTCTTGCGCTCTCAAATCCAGGATGACGGCTGAGTAAACAGAGTCTTGGATTTATTTGGTAGAATTTCTTGCAACTGAATGGCTAAATTTGAAAAATTTAATCCACACTTGCAAGAAACAGGCTAAGGCAATTGTGAATTATCGTTGATACAACTTATTACTACTTTCGCCTTCCTCAGATCTAATTGCAATAAACAATTCAAAATGCCGATGTTCCGATGAGCAGCTTTGAGACGAAATAGTAGTTAGTCATCGTTCATCCATATCGAACCAAGTCATAACTAACCCTGTCCTCCAATCAATTAAAACCTCCAGCCCCAGTTAAGGGCACCAAACCTGTGGTGTATGTGGAATCGGCGGACAAGCAGAAGGAGGGGACGGAGCTGATGAAATGCGCTTCCGGTCGCGATGTTAAGCCAGAAATACTGAGGCAAATTCAGCCGGAGGCGAAATCTCCAATTCTTGCGATGCCGTTTGGTGGAGTTGTGTGGGGTGCTGAAAAGTTCGCTAATTGTGGCATTTGTCAGCACGGGCATCGTACGTGATTTAAACCTAAATTTATGGTCGCGGAGAAAACTAGTCGAGCTTGACCAAAGCGTTTCAGTATTCGTTTGGGCTCATCGCCTTCGTATTACGCCATATTTCGTAGTTGGGTTTTTTGTCAATACTCAATTGCTTACGTTATTGCATTGCATGGCATCTCGACAGCCGTATCGA
Source organism: Lipomyces kockii (assembly GCA_030568215.1). Lineage (NCBI taxonomy): Eukaryota > Fungi > Ascomycota > Lipomycetes > Lipomycetales > Lipomycetaceae > Lipomyces > Lipomyces kockii. The sequence goes on along the minus strand of JAJLTN010000533.1, from coordinate 14,542 downwards.
AATTTACTGGTATGTTTATCTGCATCTCTGGAGATTGTGTACTGAGCGCTTTAGATATGTTCACTTGGTAACCCAGGCAATAAATACGCCAAATCTCGGCATTCTCTTGGGCATACTCTTCTCGAATTCCTCATAGCAGATCACCGTAGACAGCTAGAACGAGTGCGCTCACCTTCCTTAGATGGAGATCTCACCGAAGGTATCTCAAGCCTTAACACAGATCTCCTGACTCAACGAATCGCCATGTTCAAGCCGTGTACCTATATGAACGTCAGCGGTATGGCGATAGTGAATGCATGGAAATGGTCACAGAAAGAGTACGGACAGGGTTCGCGACTGGTAATTCTTCATGACGAATTGGGCCTACCTGTCGGAAAGCTAAAGATGAAAGTCGGCGGATCATGCAAGTGAGTCAAGGATTAATACTGTTGTGAATGTCAACTGAGATCTAACGCTCATATGCGGATAGAGGACATAACGGTTTAAAAAGCATAGCGGCATATATTGCTCCTGATCAATTTACAAAGTTTGGAATCGGTATTGGGCGTCCGGACTCTAGAAGCCCAGAAGTTGTGGCAGATTATGTTCTCAGAAACATCCCACCCAGTGATATGACCGTTATTATGGACCAAGTATATCCTCAATTATGGCAGATGCTGGCAAACCTTGAAAAGGGGACATAGACAGCTTGGATAGGAGTCAAGGCGTGGACATAAACTATCTCTGCTCGACTACGCATCACGTTACGAGGATATGTGGTAAATGCATACAATGGATCGTGGTAGCATCACATGACTCATACTATACTTATGATCTTACGTTGTATATGGACAGAGCATGATGCCAATTTGGTCTGTTAGTAGTTACGTGGAGTCGCATCCGACGCTCGGAAGGTCGCACGCAATTATCCTAAGTAGCACACTAAATGAGTAGCTTAATTAAAACCCTAAACCACAGAAGTGAGCAATTTTTATTTCACATTACCGTCACTTACTACAAGCATGCGCCGTATATCAACCGTCGTTTGGCACTTCTGTAGTAGGGGCCGTAATACTTATTCGGCTTCAGTCTGTGCAGTGAGAAGTTGGTAAGATTGGCTATTGCCAACGGTAGAGCACCATAAACCTGATGCCCGCGCAGAGAAATGTGTAAGCGTACGGCCTAATTAAAATTTTGAATGTTGATTGCTTGCCTTGAAATAGACTAGTCTTCATGCAGAGACGATGACCGCCATAGCCAAACAAACCTAACTTAGCTTCCGTTTTACATACGCATGCTGACTGCATTTGCCTCTATATCATCCTGCGGCTGGTCTTTGCCGCGCTAAGTTCAAACTTCAGCTCTTGCGCTACATACCTCCGCCATTTAGTTTATCAACATAATCACCGACACAAAAGAATGCGCTCACGAAGTCCGTTGATAAGCACGGCACGTCACGCGCTTGCCATCGCGTGCTTGCCGGCACTTGTGAAGGCACATGAGCATCATGAAGAGGACATACCAGGGGGCCAATATATCTCAGTCGAACCTATAGATTCGATACTGTGGGTACACATTGTTGTATGTCGCCATTTATATTGTATGTGTTAGGTCTCCGCTGATAGAATAGTTGATGATGCTCGCATTCGGTATTATATTCCCGGTCGGCATGATTCTAGGAATGACCAAGAACAGATTCCATGTACCTCTACAAACTGCTGGCACTGCCATTGCAATCGTTGCTTACTTCCTCGGCCATCATCATAAGGGTCGGCAGTTTCCTGGTGATAATATCCACGCTAAATTTGCGTCATTCCTAATGAGTCTCATGTTCTTGCAGATCGTTCTAGGCATGTATCTGAAGCTCCATTTAGAGCGGGGCTTCTTGGGCAGAATACGACGCATCATGGTGATCATGCATGGCGTGTGTGGCAAGATCATACCCATTACGGCCTGGGTCCAGATGGGATTTGGTGGTATTACCGCGTTAGGATTCTGTCATGGTGACCACTTGGGACAGTGTCTTGCTCACGGCGTAAGTTACACAACTTTGGTGATCGAGGCAATACAGACTAACGTGTATGTATTTAGATAATGGGCAGTGCGTTTATTGCCTATGGATGTATCTTGGCAATCATGGTGTTGGTCGGTCAGTCATGGCTTGCTCGAAGCGGCCGCAGCCAGGAATTCTATGATAGCGCCGTGATTACCGCCTGGGGTATTGTCAACACGTTTACCGAACACCGCTGGGGTCAGCCGTGGAGCCATGGTGATTATCAGCATAGTATGTTCTATGTTGACGGTTCTGATAAGTCTGGTTGTCTAATTCGGGATTCTAGCGAGTATGGGAATTATTTGGTGGTGCGCGGGCATGCTTGGGCTATTTTTGTCACGAAAAAATGGTCGCCCACAGCGTAATCACATCCCCGCCCTCGTTATCCTCCTCACCGGATGGGCCATGTCTGTGCACGCTCAGCATCTCGAACTCTCTACTAAGGTACACGCCATGTTTGGCTACGCTCTCATGGGCGCCGGTGTTTGTCGTATTATTGAGGTCTCGTTCGTGCTCCATGACGCCAACGCTGATGGCGACGTCAAGTCTTTCCAGTATCTCTCGCCGTTCCTATTAGTGGCTTCTGGATTTTTATTCATGTTTGCAAATGAGGAGCAGTTACAACTCATCAGTGAGAACCATATCGACCACGCCAGTTACTCATTGTTCATCTACTCCGTTTCATTCTTGGTATTTCTGTGTAAGTTAGATACTGCTAGCTCGGTGCTAGTTAGAGGATGAAAACGTAATAAGCGCTAATATATTGTCAGATTTCTTGCTATTGATTACCTTGTGGCAGCGACTGTCAGGCAACTCGTTCGAAGGAGTGAAATACGAGGTGGCGAATGATGGGTCAAGTGGCAGTTTCGTTGCAACTATCACGTCTGACATCGAGGCGGATAGGCAGGTACGGGAAGCTGAGGAATTTGAGTTCAATGGCTTGCTTCGCAGCAATGGCGGCAGGAGTGACTAAGCGTGTGATATCGAAAGTTCAGAGAAGATCTTTTGCGTATAGAGTACAAGCAGCTATCGATCGGGAGTCAGAGGATGCCCTGCGTTCTATGGTTAATTTCTCCTGTAATATTCGTACTCCTAAGTTTTAACGATTATTGCTGATAGCCTAATTGTATAGTATATGAGTGGCAGACGTAGGAAATGTTGACGAATATTGTATGGTACATATCGTATTGAGCGTGAAATCCTTGGATTTTTCTTTACTCAAGATTTCATTTAGATTTGATTGCCTTTCTTGATATTGTAGGGGTTATGTTACACCGGCAGTTCTGTCTCGGACGAGATCAGGCGCGTTCAAATAAAAAATTGAACCTGAGGTTTTAGATTGTAAAAATTGTTTTGTCATTTTGTTAATTGCCATGTTGGCTCTACAGCCATCAAGTAAACAACTACTTGGCTAACTTATCGTCTTTGTCGTATTTTATGCCGTTGGTTCGTGCGTTGTCCACATGTCACAACTTCCTCTCCCGGCGAGTTGGCGCAAAGCTTCCCGAGCGCACGAAAATTTCGTCGCACACGAGCTCTATCGCACAGCGCATCCAACGCTAACGAACAATCGACAGCACCGCCTACCACCGAAATTTGCTACTTGTAGTCGCAGAAACTGTTACGGTCTTGAAGAGGCAAATGTATATACAACAATAATGGCAGGACGACCGCACTTAAGGCCAAGCGCCGGCAGCATATATTTGCATCCCCTTCAGCACCAACGGCACCAAGCCTTTCACACATCCACTCCCCTCAGCAAGAACTCAATCTCGATAGTACATCCCCTCCATCACAGGATCCGATATAAAAAGAATCAGCTGCAGCCGGCGTACAAGGATATTCTACAGACACCGAAATGGGATACACAGTCTCATTTGTTCAAGCCGCAATACACGCAGCAATCCCGCCTTGAAGAGCATTATAACACTACCATTGCACCTGATTTGCTTCTCGCGAATTTTGTGCACAACGAGCGGATTATTCCTGGTCGCAAGAGACAGGAGTGGGATGGATCTTCACAGTACCATATTAATCGCCCGAGACGTGCGCCTGCGGGATCGGCTGTTGAGACACCGGACATTAAGCAACGGACGTTCAAAAACATTCCACGATTGGAGGCTATTTGGATACATGCGTTTGTGCGTGACGCAGTTAGAGTTAACCAGGAGCGGGCGCTGCCGACGATGGTCATGATGCAACAGATCACAGGCAAGAAGCCGCGACCAGTGTACTCAAAAGCTACGGTCATGACGTGGCGGCTACGGAAGAACATGATGGTCGGCGCAAAGGTCAAGATTCAGGGACCGGATATGTACCAGTTTCTCGCCACATTGGTGGAGGTAGTATTACCACGAATCAAGGACTTTAAGGGCGTCGAGAACACCTCCGGAGACATGTTTGGCAATATCTCGTTCGGTTTGGAGCCTGCGGATGTCAAGTGGTTTCCTGAAGTAGAAGGAAATCCAGAACTGTGGCCAAATCTTGCCGGTTTGCACATTACCTTGGTGACTGGTGCACAGACTGATCCAGAGGCTAGAACGATGCTCTCTGCCTTTGGGTTGCCGTTTGTAGGCAAAGAGCGCTTGCACAATGTGCCAAGCTTCGAGGCATTGGAAGCCATTGACCGCAAGCAGGGCATCGTTTATAATTATTAGATGATCGATAGTACGTTGCTGAGACAGATGTTATTGTAGATAGATCTTGATTGCGAGAATTATAATTTCTGTATTATAACAATGAATACTTTGTATTTTGATGACAGCTTTTAGAGCTCTTCTATTACTTCCGTCCATGGCACTGGCGATTCTTCCTCTATATATGTTTTAACGTCAGCAAGTTGGACAGCCAGTGCATATGCTTTTTCTTCCATATTATCTTCGATCCTTCGCCAATTTCTGTAAATGGAAGACATCAGGTTCAGAGTCTGTTGCATCTGCAAGTCTTTTTCAAGCCTCATACTAGAACCATGCTCCAAGTCCGCGAAAAAGGTAAACAAGCGGATGTAATCTCTCTGTTTTCTGTCGGCCAGACGGTACTCCAGGACAAATTTCTCGTATGCCCGCGCTAGTATAATTTTGTCATAATCCACGTGTTGATTCTGAAAATCTAGCATGATTTGTTCTATCTGAGTCATGGGATTTGGACCTGGGCCCAGTATGTCGCGATATTCCTCGAACTGCCGTGGAAGAACTAAACGTTTATAGTGCTCCCAAATACGGGTGATGTTATCCCAGTGAGTCTCGAATTCAGCCTTCCAATAATCAATTGTAGTCTTAAAATAATCAGCGGCACAGTCACCAGTTACATTGCCGAGCTGAGTCAGAACAAGTTCGTGGTCCTCAACCGCTTTGTGGCAGTACTCGCAATATGCCAGCTCACAGTTATACAGAGACCTCATAAGCTTTAAGAACCCCAGAGGATTCGTGTCGAACGATACTGATTGCTCCTGCTCCGAAGAATCTGTGTTCGAACTTCGCTCCCTTTCTCCAACTACATTATCAACAACAGTATCATCCTCCAATGCAGACATTGGCCTCCATGCCGTTGTTCGTTTGCAAGCACTGAAATCTGGATCAATCCGACATCCAACATTAAGATCAAAAGGTCTCGTAGGCGGACTACTATTCAAAGCCTCTTTAAAATGCTTGAACTTCTTTCTAAATAGTTGCACAGAGACTGCGAGCGTCTGTAGCTGGCGCAAATGCACTACCGTCGCCGGCGGTATGACCATCGTCGACAACTGTTCCTGTCAGAGAGTGGCTAACGCAGATTTCGCAAAATCGCGAGAATTATTCGAATCGATTCGCAAAGAATACTGTTAAATTATGCGAGAAGTAAAATCTGCATAGCCTTGGGATAATTGCAATTTTTAGAACGTTCTAAATCGGTCGGATTTGCTTCCTTGCTGTCCCTAACCCGATCGCTTGAGTTAACAGTAATAACTTAATAATATATACTTTATTCGTCTGCGAAGTTGCAGTGCTGGCAAGGTTAACAAAGCTAGGTTAACAGAATTTATTACAGTTATCATGTTATGCGCAATAATAAGGTAAACGAGGGAATACATCACAGAAGCAGGGACAGACAGCAGTCACATTAATCTGTAATAGCGATTAACGGGGATAGGTGACATATGGTAACTTCCAACAGTCTCAACTTTCTGCACTTCTTCCAAAGTGCCCACTTGCTTAGCTTCAGCCCTTTTCTTCGCAGTTTCTCTCGCCTGCTGTTCAAGATTCGCTGCCAATCTCTCGACTTCGCGAAGATCTCGTTGGGCTTCTAGCAATAGCAAGGCGTATTTTTCTTGTAACTGGACATCTTTCAGATCCTGCATCTGGTGGGTAAGTATGTATACATCTTGCATGCGATCAATGATTTCACCTTCCAGCATATTCCGCTGCTGCGTAAAAGATTTGTAAAGCTGAAGATAAAACTCTTGTGGTGATACTAATTGTGTGCTTGCTGGGGGGGTGGCTTCATATTGTTGCACAGTCTGTTGCTTCTTCCTGATTGTAGTTTTCTTTGGCTTCTTTGGTAGCATTGCCGTCAGAGTCAGATTAACTAGCTTAGCTGTAGCATTTTCTTTTATGGAGTTCCATATCACTTTCAAATTATTGTAAATATGCGTGCGTTTCTGTCTCCACTCATATATTCTCTCCGCAATCTCTCCCTTCATCTCTAGCGTTAGTCGATGAAATTGATACCTCAGGCACATATCATTGGCACTAATAATCGCGTCCGCCTGATCTAGCATGTCGATAGCGTGGTTGAACGCCGCTAACTGCTGCTCCAACTTACTCATTTTGCGCTGCTCAAGTAGTTTCTTCTGGTATGTCTTTCTCCGATGATCCAATATAGTCAAAAACTTCCTTGCAGTTTCGTTCTGCTCAAAATACGTCGCATGCCGGGACTCTAATTTTCTGATACTGGCGAACAAGTCCGCTGCTTGTTCCAACGTTTTTTGACTTTTGTCGGAACCCCATCCGAGATAAAGAGCCTGCCGCAGCACCGTAAAGTGGTTTCCGCACACGACCGTCAGATCATCGGGGAGCTCAGCCGCCTGGAGAAGGTTGTTGTCATAACTCTCGTACTTCTCCCTTTGTTTGAGCTTTTTCTTGGCAAGCTGTGAAGGATCGAGTTGGGGAAAGTTAAGTTCTCGCCGAGGCGGATCTTCTGGTAGCAAACCTTTCCAGATCTTCAATTTGACAGCTCCGATGTCGTTTTCGCAGTGCGCCCGACTCAGTGCTTGTTCACGCTCCACATAGAACTGCTCAGCTTCCGAAAGCCGGTAGGTCGTTGCGGGCACGAAGTCGTGCGCGTGAAGTGTAAGTGCGTTGCGCTGCTTGGTTATATTCAGATTGTCTTCCCAAAGCGGTTGCTCTTCAAGGTCTGGTAGCGACTGCTGTTTGGATTTAACAGGCGACTGCTTCTTGAATTCTAACTGTGACTTCTGTTTATGTTTTGAATGCGACTTCTTGTATCCTAATGGGGATAGTGACGACTTCTTCCACTTTGCCAGCGATTTCTTACTGTAGTCTGTTGACTTCTTTTCGTGTGCTGCTGGCGACTTCTTGCTATACGCCGATGGAGAACTTTCGTCGCCTTCTAATGGTAACTTCTCCTTGCACTCTAATTGCAACTTCTCATTTGTCTTTTTGAATTCCGATGGTAATTTCTCTTCGTACTCTGGTAGAGATTTCCCTTTCCACTCTGAATTAGACTTCTCATTGCACTCTGGCTGCGTCTTCGTTTTTGGCTCTTCCACAAGTTGTTCCGACTGGAACTCGTTGTTTGAACTCGAAACCTGATGTACTGCTCTTGACATGCCTGACTGTGAGTCGGCGGCCGGCAACTGATCTGACATCTGTGATGGCCATTCGTCTGGCAATTGTTGCTCTGTCAGGGAGTTGTCGTCTTTTTCGTCCTCTGTCAACCCCTGAGATCTGTGTATATCCTGCGTCGGCTGTTCATCAGACTGCTCCCAGAAAATCTCGACCTGCTTCCACTTTTTATGCCTCGAGCCATGCTTCGAGAGAGAGGACTGCCTTTTGGGCAAAGCAAGTTGATCCCAATCCAAAGGCCTCGCTGACCATCCCGAGACACTGCGATCCTGCAGCAGATTCTCCTCTTCTGAGTTTTCCTCACTAGGGCTATTCTCGTTAAACTCGTGGCCCTCGTTACATCGTGGGTCCGCCGGTACGGACTTTTCAGGAAACGCGATCTGGGTTAACGACCGGAGCTGGCTCGATGCCACTCGTGCTGGCGAATGCTTCGTGTCTTCCTGAGCTTGATCCTGAGTCATTTTACTAGGCCGAAGCGGTTCCAAATCCCGTGCGAATATGGCTAGCGCATGAGCCAAATGACAAAGATGGATTGTTGAGTACGATTGTATATCGGCCTGGCGTTGGTGGCGTACCCTGAACGGACGACCTAACCCAGACACGGGCTTGCGTCTGGGTCTCGCCTGGCGGCGCGGGTCCGTTCCGAAAGCTGAAACGCGTAAATACGCTCAGTCGAACTATGTATAAGTTAATTTATTGCCTACGCGGTAATTGGGGAGCACGGCGTACGCCAGCGGGACCTTGGAAGGGGATTATTCTGTAATCCGTAGAACTGCGGCGAGTTAACGGACAGCTCGAGGCATTTGCATGGGATGTTGGTTGTTGTTATTGTTATAGTTGTTTGCAGATCTGCTGCAATTTGCCTTTGTGTCAACAAGGTGTCAATCTGCTGGCGAGCTGCGAGTGTCGCACAAGATTTTGCCAGCAACAGACAGACAGGGCAGGAGTAGTTACCCGGAGGACCCTGGGTTCAGGCACACCCAGGCACGGGACGCAGGTCCCACCTGCACTAGGCCGAATAAAGCAAATAGCTTGCCGGATACGGTGTAGACTATGAAGCCTCGTGGGCATACAAACGCGGCCCTCCTTTGTGGTTTCACGACCGTTTCAGGCGTTTGCTTCAACAAATCCCCGCCTGGCTTGCGCTAGTCTCAGCCAACCCGGCCGAAGAAAAATACTTTATCCATCGCGACATTGTGATCGTGACATCAATTTATCTCGCCCTTTCAGTTCCTCAACTTACGATTCTCCTGCTCTGTCTACGACTCAGGGTGCTTTGCGCACCTGGCCGACCGACGCTTCCATATCAGCCTGCCAGTCGGTTGCCGTGTCCTCATTCCTGAGCGCGCGAGGGCATGGCCGTATTGTTACCGCATCTACCACTTGTCGGCTCGCCTCTCCGCTCGCCGCCCGCCATGGCCTCTGCTTCCACCACTGCTCTCTCGAGCCCGACGTCGTCCGTGTTCTCCGACTCAAACAGTCTTCTAGACGAGATAAGGTATATCGCTCGCTTAGCCTTGTGTTAATGGCGGACGAACTAACACTCTGACTACAGGCACTGGGATGAGTCGAAGGTCGCCGAGTGGTTGCGTTCGGTCAACTGCGCCAAATATATTCGATTGTTTGAAGGTAAGTCAATGTCGGAGTCCATCCGTCCTGCATGCCTTTTAATCCATCTCCAGAAAACCATATCAGCGGCGAAGCTCTTTTGGAAGTCGATCAGAACGTTGTCAAAGAGCTCGGAATCACCAAAGTTGGCGACAGAGTACGTCTGTTTGTGGCCATCAAAGCTCTACGTAACAAATGCTACGCAACAGCTCGCAAGAACAAGTCTCCACTCGCGCAGCAGGATCAATCGTCAATCTCGCCGTTTGCTTCACAGTCGTCCGCACTCTCCCCTAGCCTCTCTAATCCCCGACCAGAATCCCCAATCGATCCGTCATACAATCACAGTACTCGGAATGTACAATCGCCGGCATTCCCGCCATCATTATCACAACCTACAACTTCGCAGTCAAAACTCGGACCTAGCGCAACCTCTTCAAATCCGACCTCGCGATCTGTCTCACAGAGCTCATTCGCACCAACCGCACAGCCATCCGAGCCCCTGAAACAGAACGTGGTCAAGTTCATATTTCAGCAGGGCCACACTAAAACCGTCGACATTAGCGGGTGCTTCAACGCCGAGTCAATCATAAAAAAAGGAATCCGCAAGTTCGGATCGAAGGATCAGGCCGGTTTTTGGACCGTCTATGTGACGACAGACACAGGTTCGGCGCGCAATGTTGAGGACATGGAACTCGTAGCCATTTGCCACACTGCCGAACGACTAGAACGAGAGCGGTTGATATTAGTGCGCGCTGGGCAGGTTCCGTCCACTGAAGAGTATCAGAAGTCAATTCAGATTGCGCGAGAGCAGCTGGCTAGAGAGGTGCCGCAGCGGCCAGGAACTTACATCGAAAGTACCGATGACCGGATATCGAACTTACGTGGCTCTTTAGTAGGAAATCAATCAACACCGCAACTTCCTCCACCACCTCGACGAAACCACGCTGACGAAAGTTCGGATAGCTCGATTAGGAAAACCATGCGAAATTTCTTTGGTCAGCGACCGCCAAGTGAGCTTATCTCATCCAATCTTGCAGAGTACTTTCCTGGTCATGAGAACAGGGTGCTGGAGCAGACAGTGCGGAATTCTATGCGGCGCTCGAAACGGATTTCGGGAATGTCGAAGCGGATATCTGTTGCTACTACTGCGTCCTATGCTAGCTCGAACCGCGAGTCGTTACCGCCCGTTCCGACGGTCGGTGAGACGTGGCTGAATGCCGGGACCGTCCAACAGCCTGTTCAACAGCAGAACACCGGTGGAAGCAGTCGCAAATCCACTTTAGTAACGTCGTCGCCACCATCACGAACATCATCAACATTTAGGCGGATAGGCGCGCATCGGAGTACAAACAGCGGGGCATCTTCAATCCTTGCGGACGATGACTCTGATATCCGCCGGTCTCCTATCGAAGGACCGCCAGTTGATGAGGAGGATCTGTATGCGCGACAGGTCAGTTATTCATCAACCAGTCGCCCATTCTCGGTCTTTTCTCGCACGGAGACTGTGAGCAGTGCGCTTTCGGATAATAACTCTTACATTGAAGTTGACAATGTCGAGGACATACCGGAGGAGATGTCAGATGCGGAATATGATGCTCATGAAATCGACGGCGGTCCAACGCGATGGATCAAAGGCGCGTTAATTGGATCCGGCTCATTCGGCAGCGTCCTACTCGGTTTAAACGCTCTGACTGGCGAGCTCATGGCTGTTAAGCAGGTTGAGATGACCAAGAATGATAAGCAGGGCGATCCGGCTAGGAAGAAGGCTATGATTGACGCTCTGCAGCGTGAGATTCAGTTACTTCGAGACTTACACCACGAGAACATCGTGCAGTATCTTGGGTCAAACTCTGACGGACAGTATCTTAACATTTTCTTGGAGTACGTCCCTGGTGGATCTGTTGCGGCTTTGTTGAATAACTACGGGCCGTTCGAGGAGCCACTCATTCGCACATTTGTGCGACAGATTTTGTGCGGGTTGAGTTACCTTCACGACAAGGATATTGTTCACCGAGATATCAAGGGCGCGAACGTCTTGGTTGACAACAAAGGCAAGATCAAAATATCTGACTTTGGTATCTCCAAGCGTGTGGAAGCTGGCTTGCTTTCGAACAATCAGCATCACCGTCCATCACTACAGGGTTCAGTGTACTGGATGGCGCCAGAAGTTGTCAAGCAGACTTCGTATACGCGCAAGGCAGATATATGGTCATTAGGCTGTCTCATTGTCGAGATGTTCACTGGTACTCATCCATTCCCCGAATTTTCGCAGATGCAAGCACTCTTCAAAATCGGCACGCTCTGCTCACCAGAGATTCCCAAAGAATCGACAACCGAGGCAAATGAGTTCCTATCACGCACATTCGAACTGGACCACGAGAAACGGCCTACAGCACAGGAACTTTTGCTACACCCATTCCTGAGCCCGATCGTTTCTGGTCGGGCCGCAAAGTCCACTTCGCAGGGAGGCTCAATGGCGGATGGGTTGGCTGCTGCAACGCAGTTTGTAAAGTAAAATTGTATAATGGTGCTGTTATTCTGTTTTGCTTTGATTGACTTTTAATGAATATCAAGGTAGTATGCTCCTCTTAATTAATAATAATTTATGTGGCATCGTTTGTTTGATGTTATTTAATAACGCATTTCGGATATGAAAAGTGATTTGATTACGCTTGTTAGAGTCTGCATGTTGTACAGGTAAATTTCGGATTTGTTATTAGTTATTATTGTTCGTTGCGCACGAGAGGTTTTGCTAGGGATTTGTTTCTTTGTGCGAGCTAGATGTTTATTGAATCGCTTAGATTAGATAATATAGATAATTGCGTTTCACATGCGGGCTGATGTTCGATAGTGTCATTCAAACTAATCTCCAATCAATCATTTTTGCGCAGGCCTTTGTTATATCGTATATCCCCAACCGAGTTGGCATCTCGTAAGTTCAAGTCTGGGAGACAACGTCACGATGACATTATTTCTGACCGCTGGTCACGAACGCGATCACACGACAAAGACCCACCATCAGCAAAGGGGGGTTCGTACTAGTCACAAGGTCCCGGCAACAAATCGCGCGGGGTTAGTACCGGTCATGCGACTGTCTGGGTGACACGGAATTTATATCGCCGCGGCAGGAGATATATTAAACCTTGGTGTGTACAGCAGAAACAAGTACGTAGAAATAAGATATAATTACACAGGAGGTTTGCGAAGTCCATTCGTAGGATATATGGTACAACTCCTACTACGACATATTCGGTAATTGTTGTGCCGGATACGTGTTATCTGAGATCTTGTACGTTGGACCAGCAGGAGGCGGGATATTCTGTTTCACGCTTCTGGTGATCTTCGTACTATCTGTTAGTCAACAATCTAGCTGCATTTTCTCAACGTTCGAAAACAGATCTCACCAACTCAAAAGTCATGGCGACGACGGATTCTACAATAATGCTTCCACAAGTGCGCTCCCCGAACAGTAATATTGCTGTGGTCGAGTACGTCGAAAATGACGAAGACGAGGACTTCAACATCCATCACATTTCGGACGACGAATTCGAGGACGAGGCGACTGCGAATCATGGCAAATTGCACGTCGGAACTGCTGGAATGACATCTAGTGTCGCAAATTTGTCAAATACTATCCTTGGTGAGTTTGGTTAAGGAATTATGTGAGGGGTGGCGGGAAGGTGTAGAGAAGTAGTACTAAGAATGAAATTATGTAGGAGCGGGTATTCTGGCAATGCCATACGCTTTGAAGAACGATGGCGTGTTTCTGGGATTTCTAGTGATACTTGTATCCGGATTTACAGCAGGCACGGGCTTATTCTTGCAGTACCGTTGCTCACGGTATCTAGACCGCGGCACGGCTTCATTCTTCGCAATCGCGCAAAAAACCTACCCGTCTCTCGCCGCGCTGTTCGACACTGCAATCGCGATTAAATGCTTTGGAGTAGGCGTGTCATATCTCATTATTATTGGGGACCTAATGCCACAAGTTATCGCTGATTTCTTTTTCGCGGACGGAAACGTAGGGGACACGATTTTCGTCTCAAGGAGATTCTGGATCTCGTGTTTCATGGTGGCGTTGATTCCGCTATGTTTTTTACGACGGCTGGATTCGTTGAAATATACTTCCGTGGTCGCGTTGCTCGCGATCGGGTATTTGACTGTCTTGGTCATCGGACACTGGTTAGTGGGCGATACAGTCTCATACCGCGGCACAGTTTCTATCGGCCCGTCCTCGCTCTCCGCCGTACTTTCGACACTGCCGATCGTCATTTTCGGATTCACGTGCCATCAAAACATGTTTTCGATCGTGAACGAGTTAAGAGATAACCGTCCCACGAACGTACTGTTTATTATCTTCTCGTCGATCGGGTCCGCGATTATTTTGTACACGTTGGTCGGGTTCACTGGTTATCTATCCTACGGCGACAATGTCGGCGGAAACATCATCGGCATGTACGCAAGCTCGTTTTCGTCAGCCGTTGGGCGCGCCGCGATTGTAGTTCTCGTTCTATTTTCGTACCCGTTGCAGTGCCACCCATGTCGCGCGTCGCTTGACCACATCTACACGCACTTTATCTTGCAGTCCACCGTATCGCCGGCGCGGTCAGGAATTCAAAAGACTTCGATTCCGAAGCGGAGGTTTGTGGTGCTTACCAGCGTGATCATATTTTTCTCGTATATCGTCGCTATCACCGTCTCGTCGTTAGAAACTGTGCTCGCGTTCGTGGGCGCGACGGGGTCGACCTCGATATCTTTTATCCTACCCGGCATTTTCGGATACAAACTGTTAGGATCACCTTACCACTTGCCAATCCCGGATGTCAAAGACGACGACGAAACGCTGGAGTCTGGTGAGACTGGTTTGCGACAAGCAGTTCGACTTGTGACACCGGAGTTTGATGACTGGGATGGGGATCGGGAGATCGTGAGGGACCTTGATGGCGAGGGGTATATAATCAAATACGCTAGTTTGGCGCTAGCTGGCTGGGGTATTTTTATTATGGTTGTTTGTTTGGGGACGAATATCTGGTTGTTGAGGCATGCCAGTGATTGATCT